>VZTL01035640.1:0-27029 GCA_013400535.1 Scopus umbretta | reverse complement strand
GGGCCGCGGGGCGCCCCCCAGAGCAGCCCGTGGCGGCGAGAAGGTGTGCGAGGGGGAGCGTGGAAAAGGAAGGGGGAAAATCCCAAACCCCGTCGTAATTCAGAGCGGCGTGGGGGAGCGGGGGTTCACAGGAGCCGTCCGAGGTCGCTTGCTGGCGGGGGGTGTGGGAGCTCGGCGTGTGTCCTTGCAGGTCTGGTCGCGACATCCGAGCTCTCGCACAGGCAGGTGAGGCCGGGTAACAAAAGAGATGCGTTCTGGTGCACGCAAAGGGATGAAGTAAGTTCGGCGCTTTTGGGTGACTGAAATCATAGCTAGCGTGCCTCGTGGGTTAAAACAGAAAAAACACCACCACCACCAAAAACCCTACTGTAAAATTTTGTAGCTGTCAATGTTGTGTGCTTGAAAGACGGAGAAACTGCAGAAAGTACACGGTCCGGTTGATACAATTTTAAAAAGTCACATTCTATCTCTCCCATTTTCTGAAGAGACAAACCTATTAGGTCCTTGATCTGTCGTGATACTAGAGCATTGTTATTCTTCAGGCTTACTTTTATAAATCAAAAAATACAACCTGAAATATTGGTCTCTTATTTGCTTACTTTTTCAAAATGCTTTAGTCTATTTTTTTGTGTGGTATTTCTGAAAGGTGTTTATTTTCATCAGTGCTAACTAAATAGAGGAAATCAAATGAAATGGCAGATTGTCATTTGACTAATCTGTTGATGGTGCACAGGGAAAACACGATTCTCATTCCAAATCCTTTGATATCTATCTGTTAAAGATGATGTACGAAGCAGTAGTAAAGTAATTTTTCTCTTCCACCTTACTCATGAGTTTTGTAGCTGGGAGTGCTGGAAAGAAATCTTGTCTTTGCATGAAAATAACTGAGCACTGTGCAAATGGAAATGCAATACAAAGATGTCATCAGCCTTGAGTCAGTTTTCTAATCAGAAAGGTGCATGGAATCACTGGACTTAATTGACTCCTACAGCTCACTTCCTCTGGTGCTATTTAGCAATCTGTATGGAAAGAGACGTGAACTCTAGTCTCTGTGCTACAGGTTGAAGTCTAAAATGTGCCTGGGAACTGGGCATGAGTAACATGAGCTGGTTTTTGTCTAGTTTTTCAAATAAAGAGCTGAAAAGATTAGAATTGAGTATTTTTTACTGTTGATAAACTTGTGTTTGCTTTCTTGTGTGGTTTGATAATGCTTATTCAAGAAGACTACATCAAATTATTGTGACAAGTTTCATAATTTTTAAAAAGCTTGTGGGTTATATCTAACAGTCTGAGGTTTGCAAGTCAAAGCTCGTGATCTACACTGTGTTGACATTAAAAGAGCATGTTTGCTACCTGAAATATATACAGTGTTATTATTAAGCCCCTTATTATGGGTGCTCTTAATCATATGATCAGATAATATCTTTTGTCCCTGCAGAACTGGTGCTTCAGTGGTTGCAGAAGTTGGTTACACAAGAAAACAGGATTCAAGTGACATGAGCACCTGTTAATCTGGTGGCTTTTTAAATTTCAGGAACTTGTTTTTTCAACAAAAATTATAATGTTCTTTATTTGAGGATTTTCCTTAATATCTTTTATAAGAACATGGTTAAGGTAGGCTTCACACACTGTTTTATTTCAGAGTGGAGCCAAAGATAAAGAAGGGATTTCCTGTAATACAGAGGGTGCCAAAGGACACTTTCACTTTGTGCTCTATTACTATATTGGTTCCTGTTCTGCAGTTTTCATAGTTCCTCAAAACTGATGCCTGTTTGCCATCTTCAGCAAAGCAGGTGTTAGTGGCAGGATGAAAATGTACTGGAAGAAGTCTATGTGTAATAAAGGAAAAGTGGAAAGAATTATCCTGTTATCTTGATTTACTTTCATTCTTGATGATTGTATTTCTCTATGTTTGAACAAAGCCAAATTAATATGTACTTCACAGAACAAATAGAAGATATGAACTTGTATCATATCTTGTCACTTATCACTTGTTACAGGGAAGTACTTTCCTTTTTTTGCCACAAATCACAGAATGGTTGAGGTTGGAAGGGATGTCTGGAGTTCGTCTTGTCCAGTTCCCCCAAATCATCATTGATTTAGCAATATTTGCCGTGAAGATTGCTGCAATATCTATTGTTCATGTGCTAGCAATTTTCAGCTTTCTTACTGTCTAGATACTATATGTGCAAATGTAAAAGTGTTGTGTCATTCGGCAGTGTACTTTCCATATAGCAGTTTACAGTGCTTTTAGATGAACCGATATGGACACTGGTGTTGTGAAGGAGCCTTATCATTCTGCATTTGTTAGCTAGGGAAAATTTTTACATGGGTATGAGTCTTTAAGAAGAAGAGGAAGACCTGAACTGCATTTTGGAACAGTTTTGATAGCTAAATGACTTTTTAACTTTGTAAAAGGTTTTCCTTGTTGCTGTGTTACAGTTTAAGAACAGTGAAGGTAATAGAGCTTATTTACTTAGCTTGTAACAAACCTGTATCTTATGTCAGGATCTGGTGAGGAGTTTTTAGCTTTCTCACAGTCTTTTAAAAACTTATAAAATATAAACTGTGTCTTCTGTCTTCAACATGCGTTGCTCTTCTCCAAGGCAATGGAGGAAAATTAGAAGACTGAAATAAAAAAGAAAAATGTTGCCCCCCCAACACACAAAATACATTTTTGTTGTTGTTGTTCAGACTATGTGGTGCTTGGCATAGGATATGAAACTAGCTGATATCTGGTAAGCTGAAGAGATGAGTTTGTCATTTGGAGGCTTGAATTTTTGTCAGCTCCATATTGCGTTAGGTGTGTTTTTTGTGAATGCGGATGGTGGAGTGTCTTTATTTCATAATACACATGCCCTACAATGAAACAAGTATCTGGATAATGGCATTATCCTTCGTAAAGGTAGGAATGAGACATTGTGCCTAGAAGTCTTCTGTGTAGTGCTGGGATCACTTACTCTTCCTGCCGAGGTCTTCCCCATTTAACTGAAACTTGGGTTGAATCTTTGTATGTGCTGTTACATGTTTTCACGGGTGAGAGGTTTCTTGTTGAACAGTACCTTTTATTGCAAGATTTTCTGTGCTCTGCTCTGCTACGATAATAGCAGATACCTTTCATTGTTACTTCTTTTTTTCTCAATGAGACTTTGTAAAGACGTGTATAAAACAATGGTGTTAAAGATTTCCAGTAGGACTCTAGATTGCACTATGCAAGTTCACACTAGTGTTCCTGTTGTACTGTCTGTGGTTATAAGGGAATCGTCTCCACCACATGGGTTTGAATTTTGAGTTGTTTGGATTCAAGATATTGACAGAGATTGGGTATTACTGACACAGGCTTGTAAAAGGGTTTTTTTCAGGTGTTTTTTAGTTTTGGCTTTTAGTATCATTGACTGAAATTCCTTTTCTAGTTAATGAGCGGTCTGAGTCTTCTGTGTAAGTATCTGTAATATTCATGCCTTTCTGTGAAAAACAGTGTTGTTTATCAAAATATGTCTAAGAAGCATGAAGGAAAGCTTACAGATGTTACCTCTATGTTGAGTTCAGTAGCCCCACTGAATATGACGTTCTTCATCTCAATTAGATATTAGCTCTTAAGTTTAGCAACATTAACACATACTTCAACTTAAAAAATTACATTCTTCGTTTGAATCTTATACGCTATTTTCACAAAGAAAACAGTAAGAGGTTTAAAAGTGTTTGGTATGGCAGAAACCCAAATGGTTTTCGGTTTGTGTCATTAGCTAATGTTCTGTGTGAACTAAGACCTTTGCTTTTGCTCACCTGAAAATACAGATCTGAAAATACTAAGATTTCAATAGAAGAAAATGGCAGTAAATTTTGTGACCATTTTTTTCACCTCATAGTTGGGAAATCTTTCTAAAACGTGTAAGAAGATTGCTTTTACAAAGCACAAGATACTAATTGTATGGATTAGCAGGAATCAGCTGATCCTGATATAAACAGGATATGTTCTACATCATCTGGTACAACTTCACTGATACGTGTCCTACCTAAATATTTGACTTGCATATCATCCTGCTTTTATACCAGTAAGACGTGCCTGTTTGGGGACGGATGTTGCCTTCTCAAGAGATCTGAGGTGACTCTTTTTAGAATCTACTATTATTATTAGGCCAGAATGAGCTCATTCCCTCCTGTAACTACATGACTAAAATTGTTTGGATGAACTTTGAAACTTCTGCTAGCAGCAAAAGAAGTAGAATTTTTTGCCTATTTTCAGTTTTGTGTATTCCACTTCCATGTCACTTTAGTTTTGTGAAAGTTACCCAATTCTTTTAGCTAGCCAAAGAACACAAAGTGTGTACTTTTCCTAGAATAAGCATAAACCCACTTCTCTCTTTGCTTGTACTGAAGATTTTACAGAGTGTATTCTACGTGACTGATTTAATTGGGCTTGCGCGGTGTGTGGGAAAATTGCAAAACACAATGTAGACGTAACAATCTACATCGTTCTGAATGAATCTGTGTTGAATCTGAACACTTACGGAAAGTGTTAGCATAATGTCTATCTAAAACAAATGCTGCACCTACTGAAAGAACGAGTCTGGAAAAGGACAGGCAGTAAAGCAGAACTGCTTGAGACAGTAGAAGAGAAGGAGGAAAAAGAGCAATTTAAAGTTTCATTCTAATCCTGTATTTCTTAAATTCCCTTATGCTCGAAATTCAGTACTTTTTGTATTTAAGCAGGGACTTCACGTCAACAGTTTTGTCTGTGTGAATGTGTTGGTAGCGTTCTGATGAGCATAATGGAATCAATAAATGCTTTTTTCGACAGAAATAAAAAGTTTTCACTTTCTTCTATTTTTGTTAGTAGCTTCATGTGTCATATCGCATTTTGAGCTTCTGTACCAAAAGGCCAAACTGACATTGCTGTGGTGCTTTATGAAATGATAAAGGTATTTTGGAGATAAACCAGTAATAAATGTAATTGCTGGTAGAATTCTTAATAATAACATTTATTAAGATTTGATATTAAAACTCGTGTTACATCTCGGAAAGATCTCTCGAGCTTTCAGTAGCGTTGGGGTTAATAAAGCTCCCAGAATTTGACTTCTAGTTTTCAGTTTGTTTCACTTTATTTTTGAAATATATTATAAATCTGGATGCTGATTCTGCAGCTGTTTTATGTGTACAATTAAAGTTCTGCTAAAGCTTTGTTGAAGTCAGACAACTCTTACGTATACATAGTAAAAATCGATGCATTTGCAGAATCATCAGGAATTAATCAACACCATTATACTTGTATAGCATGCGATGATTTTCTTCAGATGATTTTCAGAATAGTTTTACTGGGAAATAAATTTCAAAATGAAAATGAAGATTACTTTGTGTTCAAGTAGGTGATATGCTAGTGTGAATCACTCTCAGGAAAAAGCGTATTTCAATAAAGCCTGTGGGGATTAAAATTGTGTCTTATGTTCAAATGATTGTGGAGTATATAAGAATCAAAGCCCACAGTTACATTTTTTGAAATTTGGTGTTTCTCTTTCTGAAGCATTGGTGGGTTTTTTTAATATCAAAGGGGTATAAAAGTATGTACTAAATAACTTTCAGAGTGAGAGGTGCTTGCTAAAGTGCATTTTGTTTTATTTTCTGCTTGCTTCTACGAGCAGACAGGGCAAAGGAGATTAGATGATTTGTGATGAAACATTAATGGAATTATAAAGGCTTACACAAAGTGATTTGTTTCACAGATTTTTTGCAAGTCATGCGAATAATTGCTAAGAAGTAATTGCACAACATACGTCGCTTTTGGCTGCTTGTGGGGAGAACCCAGGGTTCTCAGTCCAGTAGCTCCTGCAGGAGTTCTTCTGTACACCTTTGTGGATCTGGTGCTAACCAGGCTTCAGATCTCTTAATTCTCTCCTCTCCTCCTGAGAAGAAGCAGGAGAGGAAAGTAATAGAAGAGCTCCACCTCAGGCTGTGGCTTTTAGTACTTCCAGGCTCCCCTTCGTGGATGTACGAGCCTTGCTGTGTGAAGAACGCCCCCAGCACAGATTTTGTGGCAGCTCTGCCATGCAGCTTACCATATAGCTTGAGAATACCCAAGCTCTTATTTGCTCGGAGAAGTTGGCTGCTTCTGTTATCTGGCTCCCAAGGAAGCAGTCCTGGGATCCGGCTACCCAGGAATCTGGAAGTTACGTGGTTGCTTACTTCTGGAACAATTTTCATGTAGTTGCTCCCATTGTTGGGGATCTGGAGACCTGAGAAAAATAATTGATTGTAACTAGGTATCTGTAATTCACTTTAGCGATAAATCTCTTAAACTTTGTTCAAATACCCAACAAATTGCCTACCAAGGGCAATGTCCAGATGCTTGGATTTTACTGTACCCAAAGGGTAAAAGTGTAGGAATTAATTACATCTAGGCTGAGGCATCTTTTCAAAGTGAAGACAGCTAACAAAAAAATTACTTTTTTAAATTACCACATGGTTTGCCAAATTAAAGATTCTATTTTTTAATAAGCTTAATGTGCTGACGTTTCATAGCCTGCAAAATCAGAATGTCAAACGTGTTCAGGTCTTTGTAGCACCACACAAATACAAAAACAAATCCAAGAAGTCCTATTCCTTGGCATCTGTGGAGTCATGTTTCTTTCGTGTGAATTTTGGATAGATGAAGTTGAGACACTGGGAATAGGAGTGAACAATGGAGGCTGAGAAATCTCAGGCTAGGCAAAACAAAATTGAAAAGTTGCCTCCCATTTAAAAATAAAATAAAACCCTCTTATTCTGTGTCTCTGGGCTATGTTCCTTCTCACATTCCAAATATACTTATCAAGTATCTCTGAAACTGCTTGGCTATATTATATAGACCTTTTCTGCATGATTAAATTTTTCTCCATAAGCTGTTCATTTAAGCGTGGCTGCAGCATTGTAGTATCAGACGGAAAGGGATATTCCCGTGGGAATCTAGCGTTTTACACAGGTCTGTTTCCTTTTTAGTTCTATAATGTCATGATGTGTAACAAACTGTTAGCTAAAACTCTCTTACATTATTGTATCACTCCTTTTTCCCTTTGAACTTGATCCCTTGTGTGTCCCCTGTGTCCCGTTCCCTGCAGCGATCCCAGCTGGCTCTGGTGGAGATTGGTTTGCTGTGAATATCCTTACTACCAAAATGAGTACCAGAAGCTTCTCAGAAGCCGTGGCAACTGACCACTTGCTTTCACCAGGAATAGGGGCCTTTTGTCTGAATACCTTGCCCTCAGGTAACTTCCCCTCTCCCACCTTTGTAGAGTAAATGTAAGAGGTGGTATGCATTTATATAAATTTGGGAGTGAAATGAGCTCTAAAACGTTACTTGGGTTTTCTCTCCTACTTGTTTTTGTAACTTACAATTCTGCAAAAAATAATTGTTTTCGATGCAGCTATGTGGGGTTTTTTTCAGGTTTGTTGTTGGTTTTGTTTTTTTAAGTCCTAAACTAAATTTGCAAAACTGGTTTGTGAAGTAAATCAGCAATCCCATTATAAAGATACCTTTATGTGTATTTTCTAAATGTGTTCTAGATGTTTCTCAGTGTCTTTAGGCTACTTGACATTTGCTGTTTATTGTTTACACCTACTTAATTCCTTTTCGTAACTTGATGTTTATTACCTCTGTATTGATAGATATTTGAAGGATCGGCCAGCTTTTTACCTAGTTTGCCTAAGAGAATAGCTGATTTTTTTTTTTAATTAAAATAGTCTTAATAGTTCATGTCTTATCGAAAAATCTTACTTTGTTGTGAGATCTGATCAGTTAGCATTAAAAAGGTACCTGCTACTGTTGCATAAATAAATGATGCAGTTTCCAAAAAACACATATTATCATGCTTTTACACTACACCATTATTTCTTGATTTTAAATTTATAATGTTGTTTTGCATTGAGTGGCTTTTCTTTGTATTAGGTACAGAATGTTGTACTTGGAGTGGAATTTAATAGTTATCAAGTATAAGCAAATTCTCAAAATGTGAATGTTATTTTTGCTGCCTGCAATGTGGAAGTTGCATATACCTTGCCACATATGGTTTAGTATATTAAGGATTTTATGTCATCTTGTACGTATGCATTAAGGTCTGTCGTGTATAGGATTGTCATGTTTGAAACAAATTTTTCGTGTTTGATAATATTGACTATTTCTGTGCTTGTGTAAGTGATATGTGGAAGGACTCATGGAATACAAAAGCTAATATTGGTCTGTGTGAGGATTTATCATAAATGGAAGAGAAATTGCTTGAGCAATATTTTACTTACAAGATGATTATCATTCATGCAGTGTAAGCTCCTCATTTATGCACAGTGCTTGGCTACCTCTGAGCAGATCTGCTGCATGACACATAATTAGATAATAGCCATTGATGACAGCAACTGTTTCAGTTCTGCCTGTACCCAAAGAGCAACCAATACAGTTTTTCCAAATAGAAAGCAAATTATTACCTCTGTGTGATATTACAGAATTAACTAGGGGAAGCTTTATATACTATCAAGAGAGTTAGTGGGGATGTCAGTATTTGAGAAAGTATGGAATGGGTTGTAGAGTGGACGAGTGTACTAAGCTGTCTTTAGGAAGTCAGCTGGAGTAGGAGTCCCTGCCGAAGTCCTTCTGTGTCGTGATGAAATGGAAGCAATTATTTGGAAAGCATCAGGAAAGTAAGTGTATTATTTGGTGCACCACCTCTTAGGATGGGAGAGATAAGGGGGATGGTGTGACGCTGCACCAGATGCGTTACACAAGTATGGGCTGGTTGTTGAGTCGGGGCTCCTAATTAGTGATTTGCCTGGAAAGGAAGATCTGTCTTCAGACTATTAAGTCAAAAGGCCTGATAAGCGTTAGGTGGTTCAGGTCCTGTATAGTAGCCTGAAATATCCCACCTGAAGGCTGTAGGGTTGTAGGTAGTGTTTTGGACTTGTCTAGTGTGCTATAACTTGTGGTCAGCTGAGACCAGTAGGTCCAGAGGGAATGCCCGGTCCTGCTCCAGAGGGTTGGCCTGTGAGCATCTTCACAAGATGCTGTGCAGCAGATCGTGCAGATCCTCTCCATGCTGGACATCCAGCAGGCCATGCAGGGTTCTCCATCTTGGATCCAGCCACCAAATGCATGCCTGACAATTCTACAGAAGTTCAAGGTGTGATTAAATAGAGCATTCATGTGGGGTGGCTACATTTCCCATGTGTAAAGGGGTGATATGCTTCTCCTGTACAAAGTGATGTTCAAGGGTGTACGAAGGTGCCAGTCAGGTATTATAGGTGGAGAGGGGTGTACTTGAAAAGCCTGGTGATAGGTGTAGCTGCTGCAGTTGGTATTGCTGTTTATGAGTCCCCTGTGATTCCCTGTAGCTTGCAGAATGAGGGAATGGTAGCCCTTGCAGTTCATCTACTGCTAGGGGCTTCTTTGGGAGGAAACTGCATGGTATTTGGGAATCCATGTGGGACACAACATTGCTGATAAAGATGACTTCTGGATAAAGGCTGGAGGATAGCCTCAGACCACCAAAGTTAGACCCCTATAGACTTGCTTACTGGTTATTCACTGGCTGTTGACAGTGGCGGTGAGGTTTTACAGTGCTATGGCAGTGCTCTCTTCCTGGTGTTGACTGTGAGGGTGCCATTGTTTGTGGCAGGTTTTTTGTCCATAAATATTAAAATTTATCCTCACAAGTGTTTATTTTCAACCTAAGGTACTGTGAACATTCTTAAGTAAAGATCTTAAGTGTTTATGTGTCAGAGTGTGTCTGGTTAATCCTACTATGTTGTAGGCATAAAAGGTATTATCTCTCCCTACAAATCCTACCACAAGTGCCTGACTTTTTTTTTTTATTTTTAATTGTTTTAAGCTTTTGGTTTTGGTTTTTTGATTTTGAGGTGATATTTAGTACTACTTACCATTCATTTTTTTATACATAGAAATACTTAAACCCTCATGTATCCCAGGCAGTATTTCATCAATTGTCTCTTATCTTCCAGCTTTATTTCCTGAAAACCTGTCTTTCACTTAGAACCCAGTAGTGTCCATGAATTATTTCTCCAGATGTTTAATATCTTGCATCATCAGTGAGTCAGCTGTTGCTGCAAAGCCATTTGCTGATGTCTTGGGTTCCTCAGGTCAGTTTTTCTGTGGACTTGATGAACGTGACTTTAATGTTACCTGCCAACTTTTACACATTTTAACTCAGCCTGTGGAGCTAAAAGTAGTTTACTCCAAATCTTACATAAACCATAGTTAATGGTTTCTTGCTAGGTGAAATACTACTTTAATGCACACATAATACATTAATAAAATTAGAACATCCCTAGGACAGCCAGGATTCACTCGGTTTCTGTTACTTCACAGTTCACCAACTTTTTCTAGGGCATTGTTAAATATATTCAGTGCCTTTGGACTTCTAAGTATCCTTTGAACATATTAGATATTGTTGCTCTTGTAGTCTTCTGACCAATTTCTAGTAACCTTAACCCTTTACTGTATAGTTAGTTTTTGTAGCAGCTTTTGTGATGCCTTTTGGTTGAAGTTTTTTAAAGTACCGAGAGAAAATATCAGTTGCTTGATTCTAAAGGATTAAAGTAGACGTCTTTTACAGAAGTTTGGGTTTTGTATTTGTTTTTTTCCCCTGGTCTATCACTTCCATGCAAAATTTTCATTAGTGCCTTACTGTTTCAGTATAGGTTAATCACTTGTTGCATCTGTAAAGTCTGTCTTTAGTCTGTCTGCCATTCAGTTAATGGCAGCTAAATCTTTAATCTTGTATGACTGTAGTCTGTCTCACCTTTTCTTTTTTCTCCTGTCATACCTGGATCAAGAAGGGAATGTTGCTAAGAACTCTTCTGAATGTCATTGTGATTAATGTTACTGGTACGTAGAGTTGTTTTTTTAATCTAGGGAGTCTGTGTTTTTCTCATCTAGGACTTGCTGCCATCTAAAGAGATCTAAGCATCTTGGTACTTTGGACTTAACTAATGATGTGCTGCCACAGGGAAAAGTATAGCAATGCTCCTGAACTCGGTATTTGCAGGGGATGTTTTGTTCCTGATCCACTGATATTTCTTCTGGCTGCAGGAAAGAAAATGCAAGAAAGGAAATTGTTATGTTGCCTGCAGCATGCTATTTGCTGTGACTTTTTTTTTTTTTTCTTCCTTATTTAAAGGTTGGAGGGATTTAGATTCCGCCCCCTCAGGTCAAAACAGTTATTGAAAATCAGTTTTGATTTGTGGTGTTACATCGGGTGAGAGGAACTTGCTCATAATGCTACACGCTCTGGTGATCCCAATGCTTTGTTTCTGTGGCAGATTTGAAAAACAGTTAGTTCTGTTCCTCTTCTATTTAAACATGAAGTCTTAAAACTTGAAGTGGTACAGCGAGTAGAATGATAGTAGACCTCCTTCTCTGTGTTACCTTGAGTCATGGGAAGCAAATATCTTCCTCAGAACCTCAATTGAAAAAAGACTGTTTTTCTTGCTTCAGAAATCATATAGAGTTCCTTAGTGATCTAATAACATGGTTCAGCCAGGTGAAACAGGAAAAAAAACCAGTTATCTTTCTGTTCCATTTCTGCTGTTTTATTATTAATACAGTTGCCAGTGTTTGCTGTAGGACATGCTTCCCTTTTTCATAGCGGGTTGTTTTGAACCATACATCTTTTTAAGGAGTTCTGCTCATGACGAGGAGGTAAGCAAAACATGTAGCACATGTTATGATTTAATAGTCCGTCATGATGAGAGCATACATGTAGGATCAAATCAGTGAAGGAATTTTATTTAAAAAGCAGGGGAGGCATATGGTAGAGCCAGGTGGAAGAGGTTGTATATTCAGATGTGCAAAACAGCTGAGAATTCCATGTCCTAATGTGATTTCCATGTCCTAATGTGGTCCAGACTTCTGTTATTTCTCTGGTAAATCCAGAGGTTGGTGTTTCTGTTGATGAACTTGGTAAGGCATCTGGTACTCTCTCCAAACCTTTGTGGAGTGCTGCTTTAAGCTGTATGTGGTCTGTGGCTTTCATTATACATAAGCTTGTGCTTTCAGGGAAGTGTGTTCCCCTGTCTTCTCTACTGTTTTTCAGTCATTTTTTGTTTCTACTTTCACGTCTTGGCCATCTGCTCTGCAAGTATGGTGGAGTGCTCCATTCAGAGCTCTAAGCTTGTGTTAGTGCAAACAAAACTTTAGAAAATAAATATTTTGGGCAAGGAAGAAAATGCATCTTCTGTATAGATTTTTGGTTGTTATAGAGAGAAAAGAACTGTTGTGATCCTGACAAAATACGATTGTAACTTACTCCTCTACGTACGAGTCTTACCACTGTGCTGTTACTGTGCAGTCTTGTATGCTTTTCACTAAACTCTTAGTCTGTACTTTGTAAATTAAAGTTGAACCATCAATCTAACTGCATAGTAATATTTAGTGCGTGTGTGTATACATGTATATATGCACCCAAGGGAGCTGTGTCAGGCTGCTTATGATATTGGTAACTTCATATTTCTGTATCTTGCATTTAAAGTTTAAAATATTTTATAGCATTAATCTACCTTACAGAATTGGATATTAAAACTTAATTGAAATTTGTGCTATCAGATATAGTAATTCAAACCTTAAATTGTACATTCTGAGAAAGGAAGGGTGGTTTGTGACATTGAAACTAAATCCGTAAAAACAGTTTTGTTAAGAATATATTGTGGTATTAGCAAACCAAGTATGTATTACCTTGGTAACAGTGATGTCTTACTGCCACAGTAACACAGTGTAACAGAAAGCTTTGGTGAACTCAACCATGTCCTTTATTTCCGTTCCTCTTGCCCTTCCCTTTTACTTTTCTGTGTTCTGCTTTATTCATTCCTTGTACCGAGTAGTGTATTAACACTCGGTCTGTTCCCTAGAAAAGGAACATCAGTCAGGAGTTCATGGGATGTTGTGCGGGGAAATGGCCCTGTTGTCGAGGCCTCTGCTCCCAGTTTGACCCACTTTTTAAAGAGTAATTAACTCATTCTAAGGAATGAACACCAGGGTGAAAAACAAATGGCAAGCTGGGGGTGGGGGGGAGCTGTTTGCTTGTGCCAAGTCAGAGAGAAGAAAGTGTGCACATCATGAAGTTGGTGACACTGTTAGTTCTGAGTAGTTATGAGAAAAGCTCATAGAGAAGTTTTAAATGGTTTTCCCCAATCAAAGACTTCTAATTGTGAAACATCATGACACTATCAAAGATTTCTAATAACTACATATTCAGAATAACTTCATGGGAAGTACCTCTCTGCTTTATATAAAAATTGTGTCATAAATAAGATAGCCAAATAAGTTCTCAAAGTTCAAGTAATTAAGCATTCTAGGTTACAGTACTAAGAGACACGTAGTTCTTTAGAGATAGAGATAACTTGCCAATCTCCAAAGCCATGCTGCCTCTGCCTTAGATTTTGTCTGGCAATAAATATTAAGAAAATGTTTCAAATACCAGAATTTTCACAATCATATTAACATTTCATTTAATAATAAAATTAGAAGTTAATAGTTTTAGAATATTAAATTGCAGATGTTATCCAGGTAACAATTTTGTCAGTGATGATTATACCAACTCATGGCAAGTTGGCTAGAACTTGGACTAGACACACATCAGCGTGTCTGTGGTACATCTTATTCCTGAGTCTTTGTTGACTGAGTGCAAAGCACACCAGAAAGGAAAGTCAAAGCACTCTGGCTCAGTAGGGCATGTCCTGGATTGATGTACTGTGGGAGCCTAGAACAGTACCATTTGGAGAGTGGTGGGCACCATAAGGCTTTTTAAGTTTTTTTAATTCAAAATGCTGTTTTTCTTGTTGTTTGGCTCTTCTTTTAATTTTATGTATGAAGATCTGAATTCTTGTGAACTCAGATCTAACGGGTATGATCACATTGTGTTTTGCAGGGCTAGCTGCCCAAATAGGCCAACTTCTATTTTTTTATTTTTTAAGTTAAAGGCCACTGTATAAAATTAAAAGGTTTTCCTGTTATATCAAGTAGTATGAAATGGTTCTGAAGTGCTGAAAATATCCAACAGACAAATAAAAGTATATTCTATGGAACAACTGAGTTTAGAAGGAGCGGGGAACTGGCACAGAAACATTCAGTGTTGGCATCCTCAGTGGAAAATTGGTGCTGGACAAAAAAGATAGACAAAGCAGATGTGGTGGTTGTATATTACGAAGTTACTATGGGTTTGGGGGAAACAGCACAGTCTCCTCTGCATCCACTCATTGGACACATTCCAGCCGTGGAAGTGGAATGAAGAGATCTGCTGCTAGAGGTGCCTAAACCAGAAATACCTTCTCACGACTCGCCTGTTAAATTTCTTTCTGTGACTCTTGAAGTGAAGGGTGTAGTCTTACAGGTGGAGATCCTCTTACATCAGACTGTGCTGAATGAAGCAGCACTCAGAGCATTTTTCCTTTCGCTGGCTGCAGGAGAGGTAACAAATTTAAAGCAACACGCTCAGAAGAGTTAAACAAAGAAATGTAAAAAGGGGGGGAAAAATGATGCTCCTTGTTGGGAGGGTCTGGCTCCTATTTTGTGTGCTTGAAGGATGTCAGAAGTAACTCGAGATTGACTTTGCAGTCTTCATTCTCCTTAATGGTATTTTGGTGTCTTTCTCGCTGTGAAGTTTAGAAACCTGTTCCTGTAGATCCTCTGGGTTTCACTGTGATGTGTCTGCAGCTGAGATCAAGATGGCTGTCTCCAAGTTGAGTGACATTTCTGGTGTGGCATAGCAACAAAGAACCCTGAGGGGGACGTCTTCCACAGAGCATGAGTCTCAGGAGACTCTGTGTGTGTGTGTGTATAATGGCAGAATGTTTTGGCATTTGCTGTATAAATGTGATTTTAAAATAACACCAATTTGTGGTTCGTATGTTGACCTCATCTAGAAAGTCAAGAGTGAGAGATACTATTATGTGACTGAAAAAATTCAATAGCTGCTTTTTTTCTTCTAGGAATTTGAATTAGCTGAGTCAGCTGAGACTTGTCAATATGTTTTCCGAGATAGGAAGCTTTATATTTTGCAGTTACTGATGGGGTGTTTTACTGAGGAAGGTTATTCAGGTCTTCTCATTACTCTTTCTTGTTAAAAGGAACAAAGAAGGGTAACCAGAAAATTAAATAATTTTAAGTCCTCTAGTCCCCTCATAATGTTTCTAAATGGAGCATTTAGAAATTCCTTCTGGATAATTTATGTCTTGTAAGCAATACATAAATAACTGTAACACTTCTGTTGTAAGAAACGTGTCTGGTATTATTTGCAAATACATCCTGAATAATTTCAGACTTGATATATGTTGTGGTTTAACCCCAGTTGGCAACTAAGCACCACACAGCTGTTGGGGAGAGAATCAGGAAAAAAAAAGTAAAACCTGTGGGTTGAGATAAAGACAGTTTAATAGGACACCAGAGGAAGAGAAAGTAATAATAATAATAATAATGATAAAAGAATACACAAAACAAGTGATGCACAATGCAATTGCTCACCACCCGCTGACCGATGCCCAGCCCATCCCCATGCAGCGATCGCTGCCCCCCAGCCAACTCCCCCCAGTTTCTATACTGAGCGTGACGCCATATGGTATGGAATAGCCCTGTGGCCAGTTTGGGTCAGCTGTCCTGCCTGCGTTCCCTCCCAGCTTCTTGTGCACCTGGCAGAGCACGGGAAGCTGAAAAGTCCTTGACTAGTGTAACACTACTTAGCAACAGCTAAAATGTCAGTGTGTTATCAACATTATTCTCATACTAAGTCCAAAACACAGCACTATGCCAGCTACTAGGAAGAAAATGAACTCTATCCCAGCTGAAACCAGGACAGTATAGTAAAAAAAAATTAAAATTTAACTGGACTTTTAATGATGAACAAGCTTCTTCCACTCCACTGTGTACCCTCATCCCCAGATGCCTTGATCTTTGAGAGTTCCTCTTCGTGATTAAGCTGACAGGGGATGGAACTCTAAGTTTATGATGTCTGGCTGAATGTTTCGTAGGAGTGGTAAAATGGATGTTTGCATTTTGTCAGGCTAGGTAAATGCATTTCCAAAGCTTACCATCACAAGAATGCAGTAAAGCTATTTGAGAAAATGCCTGCCGTGTTTCAAGACACACTTGGAAACTGGTAAGAGGAAAAGCTTGCCAGCCTTTTTCAGCTTCTTTCACCATCTACCCCCGATTATCTGACGTAATAAGGACCTTGTAGTTTGATTAGAAATTGGTCTCTTGACTGGGAAGGAAATATCGGAATTGGACTCCTGGGGCATTGCTTCAGGGCAATGTTCCATCCTTGTGGACCGACAAACCCCTTTGCTCTCTGCCTGAGGTGTATCACAGCAGGGAGATTTCGGCGGGAAAAGACACAAAGTGTAATGCAAACAGTCGTATTATTCTACTACCTAATCCTGTAGAATCAGACCCAGTTCATGAGCAGAAACAATTTTCCAAGGCAGAATGCAAGTGTGGTTAAGTATAGCCTGTTCTTCAGCTTGTGGTAGATATAATGCTACAGCTGTTGATTTGAGGGTAGGGTACCCATGATTTTTGTCATGTTATCTCACAAGGATGTGAACCATTTGACAGAGTCGCGTAGATTGTTCTATTGTATCACCAAATCATAGCACCTTTGAAGTATAATGAAATATATTGTATATGTACTCTTAAATAGTTACATTTTTTTAGCCCTTGTATATCAGATTGACCTTTCAAGTTTTCATCCAATATTCTGTATAGACCACGTGGCTATTTTTGTGTAAATATGTGTGTATATTTCTAATTTATGTTATTAAATTCTGTGTTTAAGCCTAATTAATATTGTCAATAAAACTTTTCAACATTTTAAGTGTAAATATATATAAAAAGGTACTACTTATAAGGAGTAGCTTTTTGTTACTCTTCCTGAGTGAATTCTAAGCCATTCCTGCTTGCTCTAAGAATGACATTGTAAGTTCCAGAGGTTTTGGACTTTTTTTTTCTTCTTTTGAAAAACTAAAGAAGAGTGAAATAGATTCACTTCTACCTTATATGGTTTAAAATAAATAGCTAAATACTTTGAATCGAGGATTTGTTATTCTGGGTGATGGACAAATTAGAAGATACCTCATAATTTATCTAATTTTGTTTATGTATTTCTAAATTGAGTTAATGAGGTGCAAACTAGCCTCTCAAAGAGGGGCTAAGCAATTCCATGGTACCATTTCTTTTCAGGGTGAAATTGTACCTAAGAACCTAAGATGATTTCCTCACCCTCAGACCATTGCTTTGAGTTAAATTGTCAGCTGTATGTGGGACAACTCTGATTGCTTTATATGCATTTACTTAAGGTGCATGTTTGGTTTTAGGTTCACCAAAAATCTGTCACCTGACAAGATCAACCTGAGCACATTAAAGGGGGAAGGCCAGCTGACCAATTTAGAACTGGATCAAGAGGTGCTTCAGAACATGCTGGATCTTCCAACATGGCTTGCTATAAACAAGGTCTTTTGCAATAAGGCATCCATTAGGGTGAGTATTTTATTGTGCTGGAATGGTAGTTAGCCAAATCTTTCTTTTTTTCCCTCTGTCTCTGTAAACTTTCAAGCAACTTTGTATTAACAGAAAATTGTGATGAGTACTTGATAAAATTTTAGAGTAAAACAAAGATGTTACCAGTGATAATTTCTTACTAATCTTTGTTTCTCATGTGATGACATGAAATACATATGAAAACAATGAAAATAAGCAGTGGGGTTTTTTAAATTTTTTTTTTCTTTCTGAGTAGAATTTATTCCTGCATGTTCTGAAATAGGGGTAGAGATAAAAGCTTGTATTTGCCTATGGTAATTAGTCTCCTATAATTATTTATTATTCTCTTTTTTATGTGTTGTTTCTTCTCTTTACCCCTCTCTTTCTATTGCTTTCCCTCTTGTTCCTTTCCTATTTCCAAAAATATCTTTCTGAGGGATTCTGGTCTCTGTGGGAAATGTGGAAACACTCTAAATCTAGTAGACGCTGCTTTTTTGGTCCTTGTGGCTGCTAAGAATTGAAGCAATGTATATCATCTCTCCTAGATTATACTAACATGAGAGTAAGAAATGAAGCTATGACTTGTTTTTGACAGAAGTTATGATCTGGTCAGACTTTGGCACCTCTTCAGTCTTCTGGGTTCCACCCCCCCCCTGCAATGGGAGATTGTCCTCATTTTTCTGAATGCAGTGAACTTGATGCTTTGTTGCAGGCATCCAGTTACTTGTAGGCCAACAGAGCAAATGTGGATTTTCTTTCCTTTTAAAGGAAAGAATGTGGAAGTCAGTGTTGCTTTCTCTGATGCTTGACAGCTCAGTATTAAAGAGACAGATTCTATTTTGTTCCTCTGTTTTCTGCTCAGTGATAAGTAGATTTTGAAGTTCAGTTTTTAACACCTAAAATAAATTTATGTGTGTGCATAAATTTACTTTACAGTATTTTAAGATCAACTTGATACGTTGAAAGTAAAATTATTCTGAGTTTAGGAGTTACAAATATAATTTGTATACATAAAACACATTCCAAAAAATTGCTTTATTTTACGGTATTTTTAATGTTTACTTTGCTTTAGAATAATGTTTTCTCTTGCAGATACCATGGACAAAATTGAAAACACATCCCATCTCTTTGGTGAGTTCTGAGATCAACTCCTAAATATACTCTGTGTAGCAGAATTTATCTCAAATATACTTCTCTTGACTTGACTCTAGAAATAACTGAAACATTAATGGGCCTTTACTAAGTGTCCTCTGGTAGTGGTAGATCAAGACAAAATGCCTTAGTGTTTTTGTTGGTAGGTTTGTTTTCTTAATCTGTGGCTTTGGGCATCATCACTATAATGTTTGAATGTTAGCTAATTTCTGTCAAGTCATAACATCTTAATTTGGGTTCACCTGAAGGATAGTTCTTTGTCCAACTAATCCTTTTAGAAGGTCCTGCCTGTCTTTTGGAGCTATCTTTTTTTAAGGTCTTTTCTATTCTACATGTGTTCTTTACCCAATGATCTCCGTTATAGCAGGTTTGATACATGTAACATTTACAGGGCTTCTGTAACACCCTAGGATTCAGCCTGCATATAAATAAGATGTAAAATGTGTAAATAGTACTCAACAACAATTAGAAGTAATGCTAATTCTTGCATTTGTTTAATTCCGTTCTTTAAGTGTACTAAGAAATCTGGTAGCACCAGAAGTGATTTGCTTGATGATGGCTAAACTTTCTTAATTGTTTTTACTTAGGAATGAATATTCCTTTAACTGTTGTGCTTCCCAATCTTGCATTGAATTCCTGAATGTGCTTGTAATTCCTTAGTTCTGAATCAGACTTGGGAAAGACATGTTGTTTTAAAGAATGGATGCCTTTGCTAGTGACCCAGTTGTTATGTTCTAACGTCTGTACTGCTTCTTCCTGACACACAGAGCTTAAAGTGTGGTAATGCTGAGGTGGGTGATTCAATCTCTTGACCGTAAGATGCAACTGCCAAATTAGGAAATCAGTTTAAGCCGTGCTATTCTTAAAGATTACATACTTTGACCTACGGTAGCAAGGCCTGATTGTTTGCTTTGCTCCTGTTGAACTTACATTCGCAGTCTTTTTGGCTAAGATAACTTTCAAGGTCACCTTTTTTCCATAAAGCTTTCCTTGAACAAGTACATTAAATTGATAACAAAAGTTCACTCTTCAATGGCAGACTGTACAACAGCCTTTTTGACTTCTAAAGCAAGGTGAATTCAATGGCCTAAATGTCCAACTTCAGCCCTTTATTACATCACTGAACTGCCACTGTTTTGGTAGGGATATTTTTGCTACTGAGAAATACATTAAATTGGAATAGCATCATCTGTTTGCATAGCTTAGGAGGTAACTAGAAGCTGCTTGTCAGGCCAAAGGTACTTTCACTGAGCCGAGTGGCCTTTTGTGAAAATCCATCTGTTAGCATAGTGGCAGATACTAAGTTATCTTTGCTCATAATAAATTTCTGTTTCTATATGGTAAACAATATCATTTTGAGGAGTGCTTTGGGGACCCAGGGATGCTGTGCAGCAGTTTTTCCTCTATCAAAGTGCCAGTGAGAATAGACAGATATCTACATCCAGGTGTTCTTTGTTAACTCCCATTTATTGCGCAGACTTCTTAGATCACTGTCGTGCTGTTCTTTGCACTAGTCATGTAGTGAAGGAAATTGTTCCCGAGGTCTTAATTTAAGAAGCCTTGAAAGAGTGGTGAAACAGCCAAAAATGGTAGGATAACCAGGAGAATTGTTGACTTCCCCCCACCATCCTGAAAGTAAGGGATTAGGGTTTTTTTTGTTGTTTTTTCCTCTGTTGTTGTTTTGCAAGGCAAGTTATTCATTGAGACGGCTGAGAAAATAATTTCAAAATGTCCAAATTTACCATTAACAGCTAATGCTTCCCTTTAATCATCAAAATATAGTGAAGTATAAATAAATCCAGAGTCGAGAGTTTATGAATTTCTAGGTAGTAGTCAGGGCATTTAATGGATTAGAGTAGCACAGAAGAATGTTTGTGGAGCAAGCGGTTTATGAAGACAGGCACAATTAATGCAATTTGATAAAAACTACCTGAAAGGAGGTTGCAACGAGGTGGGTGTCGGTCTCTTTTCCCAAGTAGCAAACCACGGGATGAGAGGAAACAGTCTCAAGTTGCACCAGGAGAGGTTTAGATTGGATATTAGGAAAAATGTCTTCACTGAAAAGGTAGTCAAGCCTTGGAACAGGCTTCCCAGGGAAGTGGTTGAGTCACCATCCCTGGAGGCATTTAGAAGACGTGTAGACATGGCACTTAAGGACACGGTTTAGTGGTGGACTTGGTAGTGTTAGGTTAACAGTTGGACTTGATGATCTTGAAGGTCTTTTCCAACCTAAACAATTCTATGATTCCAGGTAGGGCAGGTTGAATCATGAAAAATCCAAAACTGAGGACAAAGCTTCTTTAGTGTGGTTTGTCTGACCTAAGAGAGGGTAAATGGAGGAATTCAAAAGGGGTGGTATAAAGTAAGAACTGGACAGGGAAGTGGTACTAGCTGTTGTGTTTTGAATAAGCTTCCAATGGGACAAGATTTCAAAACTATAAGCCTTAAATTAAGAGCCTTCCCAGGTTGTATGATAAATGTAGGTCACAAACGTTGTAATGTAAATCAGTTAGGAGATTCTTGGATTTATTCAGTTGCTGGGAATAAGGTTTTGCATTTAGTTTGTTCCCATTCTGTTCACCCCCCTGTTAGTATGCATTATTTATAGTGTGTGTTATAGTTCTGCTATTTAAATACAGCCTTCAGTTAAAATAGGATTTAGGTGTCTCATTCCCTTAATTCGCAGCTTCTTTTCTAAGGGTCCCATCTGAAGTACAAAGAATACAATAGTTGTATACAATTTTATTATAATAGGATGTGCTGCAAATTATACTAGAATATATCTTTTAAGAAACTGCTTGTTTTATTATTACTGAAGATTCATGTACACGGAGTGTATACACACTTGTGTATATATATTACATATATTCAGATTTCATTTTAAAGATGCAGCACAAAACGTCATCTACTATCACAAATTTTAGGGGATTAGTTTCAAATATTTTCCATTAAAACTTTCTGAACTTATTGAACCATTTAGAAAACCCAGGAGGTATTAAGTATTTCACTGAAAGAAAAAGAACAGAGGAAGAAAATCCAAGTAAGTACGCATTACATCATGCCCTTTTTGAAATGCAGTTTTTGAAAATGTGTGTGATGGATAAATAATACTCAGGAATCTAGAGTTCCATAATCCAGTATTTGACTGGGAAGGTCTGTTAGAATTCACAGAAATTAAAAACTTATATGAACAAATTAAAAAGAAAAAAAAAAGATAATTCTGGTACATTACAAAAGTTTATGGGAAAATTGACATGGTAAGAACTGTTTACTTCAAGAAAAATTTCTCAAGTGATTTTTTTTTTTAGTTGGTTGGTTTTCTGTTCTTCATATGTCCTTTATTTACTTTGTTACCTCATAGGTCTCCAATTTTTTGTTTTGTTTTGTTTTTCAAGTCCTTGGATAAAGTTGTAATGGAAATGAGCACATGTGAAGAGCCACGTGCCCCTAATGGACCCTCTCCTATAGCAACTGCATCTGGACAGAGGTCAGTGATGATACTTAACATGTAATTGATCCAAAAAAGTTTAAATTACTCATTTTGAATTGCTATGGAACAGTTAGAACCCCTGCACGTTTCCAGAAGTCTGTAGGGTTGCAGCTTGCCATTTCCATCTCTCCAAAATTTTATTTTATTACTTGTGGGTGGAGTTACATACATATAGTGATAACGGAACTATCCAGGTCCAAGCCTGGAAAGAATGTCTGAACTATGTATGGACCTTCCTAGGCATGTTTTATAAGGGTGCATGTACTGCATCACGAATTTAGCAAATTTAGTTGATGTTAATTTTTTTGAAAATTAAAGGTACCTTGCCTTCAACCTATTTCGAAAATATATATAATGTTGGGGTGGGTTTTTAAAAATTTTTATTACTCCTTTGTTAAGCCTAAAAAACAGCATTAAGGGCTATTTTTGTTAGTGTGGTGTTTTAAAGTTCTATTTCCTCTGTTGTATCAGCCAAACTTTACTGAAAGATTTCATGCACACTATATAGCCCAAAAGTCAAGTAATTTGGTGGGACAATATAGCATTACATCAGTGATTTCCATACCCCCCACTCATTTCCTTTTTATGGACCCAAAACATTTTTCAGTGGATATAGGGACCTATATACAGAGAAAAGAATTTGATGATACAATTGATTTTCTTATTTTAACTTCTGTGTAATACGTATAAGTAGTCTATAGGCCTCTACATCTCCTAGGGTACAGCTTGAAAATCATTGCCATAGAGATTCTGTGTAGGATGAAAGTTATAAAAAGGGAAAGGAATGACAAACCACATAAACTGTACTTTTAAAAAGTACTTTTAAAAAGGCAGGAAAAAAAACCCGAAAGGCAAAAACAATTTAGATGTTAGAAGAATATTTAAAATACATTTTTCCATTCACTAATCTAAAACATTCAGAATGCATAGGACTTTTATTAAAAATTAATTGCAACTGCTTCATCTTTTTTAATACTGGAATGCATGTTGATTTGGTGTAGAAATGTAACCACCATTTAGGATGCCTTTCTTTTATAGAATCAAACAAAGCAAATACTTTATACTGTTTTGCATATATGAAAGATACTAGTTTTAATAGGCAGAATAACTTAGCTTATAGAGATAAAAACTAACCAGAAGGAATTGTCAAAGAAATCATTTGACATGAATTACTCCTTATGTATACATAAAGAAGAGTAAGATTTCTACACAGGGCTGTAGACTGTTATTCTTATTTTTTTTTTTTTATACATTTATGTATATCTATAAAACATCTATCATGGAAAAATTGCATTAATTGTTATTCTTCATGGAGGTTGATCTTGGTCCAAAACATGTTCTTTAATGAATATTTTGAGATGAGGATCATAGGGTGGAAATGACTGTAAACCTAGATGAGGTATATTTAATTAAAATTCCTAACTGGAGAATACATGAGGAACTTACTGTATGGTTTGTTTCATGTTGTATTTCAGCTGTTTGATAAGTTTAATTTTTGCCCTTTCATTTGTTGTGTATTTAATATGTTGGCATTTCACCTTTTTAGTGAATATGGCTTTGCTGAAAAAGTGGTAGAAGGCATTTCAGTTTCTGTGAACTCCATTATAATAAGGATTGGCGCAAAAGCCTTTAATGCTTCATTTGAACTTTCCCAGCTGAGAATATATAGTGTAAATGCAAACTGGGAACATGCTGACCTCAGATTTACCAGAATACAAGAAGCTCAACGTGGAGAGGTAAATACTGCCTTTTGCTAACTTTTTTTTCCTTGTTTTTGTGGTAAAGGAGGAGGAAGTTATACAGTCTAGGAAACTCGCCATTACTGGGAATGGAGGCATTCTGTGCTCAGTAATTTCAGCTGTCCTCTAGGAACACAAGGATGTAAAAATGGTGAATGTGAGTCAGATCAAATATCATGTTTCTAGCAGTGGCCAAAGTGGAGACTTAGGGAAGATCAAAGACTAGGGCAAGCATATGTACTGTTCCCCTCTTACGTTCTCCAAGCTTGTGACCATTTTAAAATGCAAACTAGATCAGACTTGAAGAGTACTAAAAGAAAAAATGTGGAAGGATAAGGTGTTGTGCTGGGTTTTTTATTTTTAAAGCTTTAACTAGTTATTTATTTGCTTGTGAGGGATTGTCTAATAAGGATATTTTTTTTTTCTTTAAGCAGTTTTAACTGATTTTTAATAAAGTTCCTATGCAAGAATTAAATATTTGTTCTTGGAATAACTAAAATCGTATGTATACAAAAAAGTAATAGCAGTAAAGTGCATTCTTTTCTACTGTCTGGGAGAACTTACCGTGGAAGTCCTAGATTGATGTACACCAATCTTTTACTTTCTCCCACATAACCAAAGTAAAGCATACACTGAGTGCAAGGCTGATTCTAAATATTGTATGTTGTATTGAGAAAAAAGGCTTATTTTAGCATGCATCTGGCCTTGGATAAATAGGTGTTTCAAATTTTGCCCATGTTTGCCTGTTTAGAGACGATTATTCCAGAACAAACAGAGTTTACTCAGAGTTAAGGAGTCTGGTATTGCTTGTTATATAGGGAAAGAATTCCCAAGGGAATGTTAGCTAAAAGTCTGCAGAAATAAGAAGTTGAAAACTATTTTTCTGACACTTTGTCCTGCAGCTTATCTGTATGCTAATGCTCATATGTTAATGAATTCTAAAGAATTAAAAAGAATTAAAAGTTTGATCAGATGGAATTTTGTATTGCTGTATTTTTTGATTTTTGTGCTTTTTAGGAAGAATTTGATTCTGAATAGTTGCCCCATACACAACAGAGCTTTCCTTGGCCAGTGTTCCTTTTAGTGCAATGAACTCTGGAAACACAAATTTCTAGAAACTAGTGTATGATTTGTTAGCAGTAAATTGCATGAAAATGTGAAAGAACAAAACTGACACTGTACTATAAAGATAATTTGTGCTAAAAGTGCATTTTAAGGGAATAAGCTTTTAGCTTTGCGCTGTAGCTACACGCTTAACATAGTAAGGAGTCTCCTCAGAATTTTTTTATGAAGCTTCCATTCATGCTCCATTTCCTGGATGAGAAAGGTAGGTACTCTGCTTTTCTGTAAATAATATTTTTCAGGCTACTTTGCACTGTGCCTTTCCATTTTGCTCACTTTACTGTGTGAGCCTCCTTCCTAAACACATTTGTTATGTTTTACTTAAGTATCTGCTTATATTTGCAGGACATGGGCTGTACAGTTTTCAAGTTGACGAGAGGAGAATGACAGCTGAAAAATAAGGCACATGCCAAACAAACTCTTCCCTCTTCCACTTTCCCTATGGCTGATCTTTTTTTCTTGAGAGAGTAATGTAGGAAGGAGTTTTAGGGAAACTAGAAGTAACGTTTTTTCCTCTCAATATCCTGTGCGTTTGATGTTCTCCATGATGTATTTCTGCTGGACAATCAGTCATTTTCCCATATTTGATTTTCAATATCCAGCTGTACCTGCTGCTCTCTTATCATTATTCTAACATTCGCTTGCTGTGTCTTCTAGAAATCCATGTAATGGTTTCAAAGCTTGTGGGGTCTATATGGCATACAATCCGCTCAATGTTCAACTTTCTCTTCTAATTGAAATAAAACACTCCAAAAACCTCTCCCATCCTGTAGCTTTGCTTCCTTCTCCCCTCTCTTCCTATTATACTAGGATTTAGCATTTTGAAACTAAGCTACACAATCTTCTTTTTTTCCTCTACCAAAAGCAACCTAGTATGTAATAATTGTGACCTTTATTTTCTTCTGAATATTTTAAATGCTGCTTGTTACCTCTGTCTGCCTGGGACTAGCTTAATGTTTCTGTGACATTCTGGAGGTATAAAGAAGGATCAGGGCTTTACTTCCTGACACCTGAAAGTGGAATAACAAGTAACTTGTATTTGTTCTGTTCATATGGCTCTGCATGAAGGATACATGTAAGCGTGTGTGCTAATATATGTGTGTATGTATATATGTACAGATACATACATACATACACATGTGCACATGCTGAGGCGCAAGTAAACTGTCATATTGCATGAAGGTGTCTTTCTCTCTTTCTCTCTCTTTAAAGGTTTTGACTTTTAAAGAAATCAACTGGCAGATGATCAGAATAGAAGCAGATGCAATCCAGAGTTCTAAGCATGAAATCATGAGTGCTCCAGTTCGACTGATTACTAACCAATCAAAAATTAGGGTCACACTTAAAAGAAGGGTAAACTTGAAAAGTTTGAAATCTTTTATTCTTTTATGAATTCATTTTTAACTCATGCTCTTAATGCATACATGCACATAATAAAGGTTTTAAATTTAGGCCATATAAAATGTAAAATTCCCTGAACTATATTTTTAATAACATATAACTGGTAAGACTGTAGAGTTTACAAGAAATATTGCAGGCAGAATTTGAAGATGAAGACCTTGCATAGGTCCTACTAATGAAATTGTTCTATCTGCAGAGCTTTGTTTATGATGACGCATGTTGTCTTACCTCTCTAGATTCAGGCAATATTTACAGAAATGCCTCAGTTTAATATCCAGTGCATGCCAAATAAAAAGTGAGACATAAATTACTATATCTTGGGTACTTTTTACTTAATGAGAGGAATATGATTTAAAATAAAAGATAAGTTTGTTACTTATATAGAAGAAATCTGCTTTTTAGGAAGTGTGGTTTTGCGTTCAACTTTTTTTGTTTTTTTTTCTTGGTTTTGATATAAGAATTGTAAGGATTTACTGGACCCGTTTGACTTGTTTAAATTTTTATTCTGCAGTTAAAGGATTGTAATGTAGTGGCATCAAAACTGGTTCTGATTCTGGATGATTTGCTATGGGTTTTGACTGATTCCCAGTTGAAAGCCATGGTGCAGTATGCCAAATCTCTTAGC
>VZTL01035638.1:2519-17467 GCA_013400535.1 Scopus umbretta | reverse complement strand
ACCTTTTTGGAAATGTGACAATATAGAAAGCCAGCTAATGTTTATATTTGTTCCTGTGTCTTTGGTAATTCATTTGACTATTTCCAAAGGCTAAAGGAAAAAATTCTCTCTGCCCATATATAAGTTGTTAAAATAAGTTTACTGTTTTGCTTACCTGGCACAGATCCACAGAGGGACAGCCGTCTAATTACATTTCCAGCATAGTGGTTCTTTGAAATATCAACTAATTAGGAATGGGCATTGCAAAAGTTTAGACCAGCACTCGGGAAAAGAATGCTTCATGTAACCATCACTAATTCATTAGGATAACCAAAGCTTGCTTCCTTTGAGTAAAGATTTGCACATTCTCACCTACAGCAGTGTACTATATATAATAGTTCTTTGTAGCTCCCCTGAAAGCACAACTCTGTTTAAAAGTAAATTAGCTAAACTGAAAGGCTAATTGCCTTGAGTTTCAAGTACAAAGGATGTCCACGTTTAGATTTCTTTGCCAGTTGCAAGAGGCTGAGAAGATGTGGTTTCAGAAATCCTAACAGGGTATCTCATGACACCTAAGAATTTAATGTGGTGTCATAAATCACTAATTTATTCTTGCTCCAGTATTGCTTGCAGAATCTATTCAGATAGATCACAGTTCTGCATACTGGGGAGGAAACGTGACGGGGGGGACAATTTGTTTAGTCAGGTAACAGCTTATGTCAAATACCTGAAAAGCTCTTATGCTTGCATTGCTTCCTCTTATGATTTTGATCAGAGTAAAAATGAGTGTATCTGGTTTGAAGCAGAAACTCACTTTTTCAAAAGAAAGAAGCAGGCTTTCTAGTACCTGTGAAAGATGAATACGACATACAAGCCCTTTATGGACTTAGATTTTTCTGGATCATTTCAGCTGGATGTTTTCTAACATATTTGAATGCTCATTTTTGTTTCCTGCTTTTTTTCTTGTTTTCACATTCTCACCTTTCAATTTTTAATTTGGTCTAGTCCTCTAAGTCATTGAGTAAATACAACTACAGTGATACAGCACTACCTTTGTCATGTGTGTCACTCCAGTGTGATTCACAGAATCATGTCCTTTTTGTATGGGACATTTTAACTTGTGGACAGTGTTATGTATCATTCATTGCTGAGGCTCAGCTTATACTGTGCTGTATCCAGGTTATACAGAAGTGGGAGCTTGCAGGATCAATCTATTCTATTTTCCCCATATGACAATTTCCATCTTTTTTCCTTTTAATGAATTCATACTCCTGTTTTCAGTCTTAAACCTACTTCTGCATATTTCACAATCCCATCTATAACGCTTACTCTTCATGATCCCATCCATAATTGTTACTTTAAATTATGTGTTTGATTTCACAGAATATAATGATCATGTAACTTCTCTTTATTCTCAGTTCACTGACTGTAGTCTCGAGTAGCTGCTTCTGTTACATGATAACGTTACTGAGCTATGTGTAAGCCTGAGGAACAAAATGGCCCCATTTCATATCTGACTTCTGGTGAGTGAGAATAAGTACCATCCAGAACTCTTCCAAATCTGTCTGCAGTGAAAAGCTCTTTTTGAAGGAAAAAGACACTTGCCAGATGCTTGCCTGCATAAATTTGAGTGACTAGGAAATGTAGAAAATAGGAAGAATGCTCAAGGGTTTTTTAAAATTACAAATTAATGTGTATGTACAGGTTTCTTTCATAAGTGTAAAGCATTCAGATAGTCTTCTAAAGAAAGGTTACCTCTTACAAAATACATCTGCATTTGTGCTGAGGTTCTTACACTGACCCAAGGCAGAATTGTACTTGTTCTGTATGATCTAGAGCCGTGCCATTTCAGAAGGTATTTTTAAAGGTGGTTTTTCCAACCCTAATTTTAAAGAAAGGAAGGAGACAGAATTTTTAAGACAAATGGGACCTTTCATATAACCACCTTTTTATTTTTTGAACAAATATGTATACACCACAAAAAGCGATCAGTTATGGTAAACGCTGTATTACTGTGTGAAAGATGTGCATGCTGTAAAACCTTGATGGATGTTTGCCATCAGCATTTTCTTCTTAAACACTTTAGAAGGGACTAGACAAGGCTTTTCAAACACAGATGATTTGCCATACCAAATGTTCAGGTCTCTGAAATCCTGGGAAGACAAGGGCTGGGACTTCGGCTTGGGAGCAAGGCAGGCCTCTGAGGGCTAGCGTGGTTTGGTTTCTGGCTGCAAGTACAGGTCCTCTCCAGGGTTGGACCGGTCAGAGTATGCTGCTGCATGCCCTCCTAAAGCCAAGGTTTAAGACGGCTCAGCGTAGGTATTTTTTCAGAAGTGCTTTGCATCTGCTGCTCCCAGCAGTTGTTGGGAGGTCAGTGCTGCTTGTAATCAGGTCACCTTTTAATTTAGATGCAGAGCTTTAGGCAATCAGGTTTATTTTAAAATTTCAGCTTGTGGTTTTTAATTCTTAAATTAGTAGCAAGAGATTGCTGTAAGGACTCATTTTGCCCTATGTTAATGCAACTAAGACAGTACTTTGTAGTAAAAGTGAGTTTAAAACTATTCTGTTTGTGAAAACAAAAGTGAAATTAGGACAGTGGTTTCTTTTGGTTTAAATGTTAATTTTCTTTCTAGGCTGGCAGTTGGGATGCTGCTCTAGGGTGTAGGTGTGGTGTTTGAGTCCTTGCTACCTTCAATTATTCTTTCGGGGTGTGTCCATATTAAAAACATTTTTTGGTCATGTCAGCAGTGCACTTTTGAGGCAAGTGTTCTGATTTTCCCCATTGTGCCTGCTTTGGTTCGTATTTCAGCAGTCTTGGACTTTACCACCTGAAAGGTTTTGTTCCTTTGGATGAAAGTAAACCAACACATGCAGTCCAGGAATGTATGTATCTCATGCTGCAGTGATAATGGGCTAATGTGGTGCCAGGCTGATGCTTTCCAAAATAAACCCTCTTTAAAAGGTTCTGGTGCTGTTACAGGTACTCAGCAGCAGCTGTCTACTCCACCAGTCTGCTTTCTGGTCCATGCAGCTTCCCAGTGCAAATGCCACTTTTAAAGGTATCCAAATCAACTGAGTTTCCTTAAGATCTTACAGATTACTGACATAATTACTGAATTATATTTTGAATTATTATTTGCTTTCTGTAACCAAACTTATGAGATTTCTGACAAGCCGGGATTTTTAAACTGTTACTTATTTTACTATTAAACAATTATGTTTGTATGTTTATAGCATCTAAAACAATGTAATATAAAAATACTTTTGTTTCAAATCCTTTTAGTTCAGGGAACAAAAACTGCAACAGCGCTGTTGAAATAAAAATATATGGAAAACAAAGGGAGTAGGGGAACTTATTTATGGTTTAAAAAAAACACTGAAAAGTAACAAATACCAAAGCTTTAAGCAGATTAAATTTTCAGATGAAAATGTCATCTAAGCTCAGTTGAGTCGAGGATCTTGGTTGCTTGCCTTGAAATATGATACTTACACTTAAATGATTTAGTGTGACAGTGTCTAGCCTAGGTTTTCGGGATCACTAGTATTTTGGTTTTAAAAGCAATTGGGTACCTGGACCCTACAATTATTTTTAAAAATTATTTTTTGTTTTAAATTTGTATGTGATGTATATCTTGATGTATTGTTTATATTTTTTATTTGATGCCAGAAGTGTCAATTATATGAAACAAATAAATGACTACAGCTATGAACTCTGTTTATTTAGAATACTTGATCAGTGAATCATGCTTAAGGAGGAATTTGTACAAATACTAAAATTTTAAGCATGGGCTAGAGTTAGGAATGTGATGAAATACTCCATCCTACCATAAAAATGACTCTTTAAATGACCTATTTCTGAAGTTGTTTCCACTTATGTAGCTGTGCCAAAGAACCAAACAGACGTTCTCCTGGTAATACGCTTGTCTGGATAATGAGAGGAGTATTCTAGTATTGCTTGTGAATACTACACTGTTTTGGGGAGGATTGCTATGCCTGCTTTTCTGTTTTGTGTGTGTGGAGGTGCGGTCCCTCTCATTCCTCCTGTCCGGCAGAGCGGTAGGTATGCAAAAAGATCTGTGCTGCTCTGGTTCCTGGACTGAAAAAGGGACCTTGCATTTGAAGGAAGCCTCTTTGCTTCTGGAAGCTGAATAAAGGTGTATTCTTGCTTGCAAAGAGCTCTTCTGCACAGCTCCATGAGCCAGCCTTCACCTGATCCAGAATATTTGGGTGGTGGTGGGAAAGAATGAAGTGTAAATGCAACTTGTTTAGCCAAGAAAACAGAAATATTTTCTTTTTGAGTTACCCTTAACTTTCTCCCCCTATAAAGAGCCCCCCTCCCCCCTCTTCTTCTCTACTGGTTTAGCAGCATACCTTAAATAAAAATACACACACACACACACCCCCAATACAGTTTGTGCAGTTTGGTTCATTTATCATGATGAGTGTTTTATTCTCTATTTTATTCTCTAGGAACAATTGCATATTTCAGGCTCTTGGATTGTTGTCCAGGGACTGTCATTTACTCTGTATTTGTGTAGCTCTCACAAGACTAACTTCTAGGTGGCATTTCTCTGTATAATAGCTTTAATTGTCAAGGCATTGACGGACTACTAGAGACAATATCTTAACGCTTGTTTGAAGGCCGAAGATTTGGGTGTATATAAAAATGGAAAGTATTGAGTAGTCTCACTTGAACAGTCTACTGTCTTCCAGTGTTTCAGTAATATCTCTTGTTGGCATCCTTTTTGTTGATAATTGTATTTGGGGCAGTGGGTACTGCTATGGGCATTGGAAAGTGAAAAGCTCTGGAACCAGCGTTTAGCGACATGGAGGAACTGTATTTGAAAATAATCTTAACCTCTGCTAGACATGCAATAATAAACCTGCTTTAAAATAGAGAGCTTGCAGAACAAAATAATGAGTTGTGAGTTGTGCGCAGACTATGATATATTGCCAACTTATTATTTCTGAGCTCTGTGGTGTGTCGCAAATGCGTGTATTTCTCCATTAAGCGGTGCCTCTGCAATTTGGAACCTTATTTGTTGGAACTGGTCTTTGGTTCATGTTGTATAGCATTTTAAAAAAGAAAAAGCTACTAGGAAGAAAATTAACTCTATTGCAGCTGAAACCAGGACAATCATTAAGCATTATTAGTTGGCTTCTAGTAACAATTTTGTCTGTTTTCTTTGTAGGTATGAAGCGTCCATTAAGTCCTGACCACATCTTTGAAGATGGGATTATGAATCAACCAGCTGTTCTACGGGGCTTTGAAGAAAAAGGACTGAGGAATGACAGACAGGACTACCAATTAAGCAAAGAAAAAAAGAAGATACTGTTTTCCTTCTGCGAAGTGTGCAATATACAGCTGAACTCTGCAGCACAAGCTCAAGTTCATTATAATGGGAAGTCTCACCTGAAAAGAGTGAAGCAGCTAAATAATGGAAAACTTCCTACAAGTACAGCTCCCGGCACTTTGTTTGCAAGTACAAGCACAGGTATATGATTAGTATGAGATGTTGGGTTTTGGTCAAGAGATCTGAGGAAGCTTTTAAGCTCTACCTTCCCCACCCAACATAACTATTAAACCTAATATAGATTAATACTGGTAGTTAATAATATTTTGCCATGTTCAGAATTACTGGTGTAGATCTTTTCCTGTGAAGCCAACTTCTTTAAGGCAACACTGCATTAATGCATGATTAATGGCTGTGTTGGGCCTTGTGGAGTTGAGATATGGTCCACTTAAAAGTAGCTATTGTGGATTCAAATAGTCATGTATTTTGTCATCTGCTTTTGTTCCCTAAACAAAGTTCTGGAACAATGCTGCAGGTACAAGAGAAACTTCTGAAAGAAATGTAGTAGTGGGAAGAGGAGGAAGAGCACTGGAATTTACAGGCTTGGCCCTTTGATAGTTTCTGCTTTCAGTGGTCTGAGTTGTAATTACTTTCATTCAAGTGAAAAGTGCTTTGCAATAATACTTTTTACTTACTGGGCAAAACAAAGGTCCCAAATGCTTGAGCAAAATGCATGTAACATGCATAACGTAGAGGTGCAAAGCACATAATGTGCTTTTTTGTTGGTTTTTTTTTTTTTAATTTCAGTGTTAGACTCAGCTTATAGCTGTTCTGAGGAAAACTTAGTATTTCCTTCTCTACACATAAAAGAAAGTGAACACGTGGAACAAATGATTCAATCTTGTATGGTTGTAAGAGTTGAGGATGTTGTAACTCTCCTTCTTTTTTTCAAGGGGTCTTGGTATGCCATATGGTCTCTTGCTTTGTTCATAGGTTAAGGATTTTGCTGCAGGATTATCCTTTTTTCTGTGATGTTTCAACAGCACTGAAGAAAAATTGTTAGAGCACTTCAAGGATGCTTTTCTTACTGATAGTTGAAATAGATACTTTCTTTATTCCTTACCATTTATTTTGTTAAAGAAAATTTTGGGGGGTTGACGTTCTGTAGACTCCAAAATGACCAAAGTTGATCTTAAAAAGTATCCTTTAGATCTCAAGCAAGTATAGCAAGTAATCCTTTCTGGTTCTGAGATAAATAAAATGTTGCAGGTGTAAGCAATTATTGTCTACCAGAAGCAAAAGTTGCTGCTTATTAATACTTGGTATTGATGAAGTAACATCTCAAATCTTCATGAAAAAAGTTTTGTTAATTTTATTAGAGAGTTTTTTTATTAGCCACATGAGAGAATTTGCTTTGGGGTTTTTTGGTTTTGTATAGAAACAGTCAAACTGCATTAAAGGGTTAAGCTTTTTCTTTTTCTTTTTTTTTTTCCCTTCTGATTTTGATTCTTGTTAACAGAGTTTGACTTTTCTTGAAGCCTGTGGTATTGTTTTGTTTGGTTTAGAACCAAGTAGTGTAGGGGTATCACTTGGGTAAGGCCCATGGTCCAAAAGATTAAATGCCTATTGAATAACACCTAAATGACTTAGTTGTGTGCATTCTTAAAATAAGTTAATATCTGAGGCATTCAAATTTAAATTAAATTCCTCTGTGTGCTGATAGAAAACACTTCAAATGTTTGCACTGTATGTTTTCTATTGCTTTTTTGTTAGCTGGACCCCTGCACCTGATGTCTTCGCAGTCATTTTTGGGGAATCACAGCTGATGCTCTGGCACAATTGTTCAGAGTGCTCTGATGCTGCGAATATTTTATGTTTTCTGGAACGTGTGCTTTGGGGTTACTGTATAGCTTAGGAGTTAAAATTCATGTTTCTTTGTGCTTTGTTCACTGACCTGTATGTTAGACTATATCCTAGTTATTTACTAGTTATGCTGGTCTATCCAGTGCATGTTGAAATAGGCATCCTGTTTTCATAGCTGAAGGATGTTGCTTTCATAGCATTGAAAAGAAAGAAATGCCTGGCCTAGGCAGTTTATTATTACTATTGCATCAACAATTTAATATACTGCTTAAGAGCCAGTAGGAGAACAAGATTTACTGAAATGTAGTTCTCAAAGAACACTTTCCAAAAATAAGTAGAAATTAATTTTCTTATAACTGAGCCTGGATAACGTCAATTTATTACCCCTTATAATGGGAGTGTCATTACCCCTTGTAATGGGAGTCTGCCTTTCCCATTTCTTTGGCTAACATTGTAAATAGAATTATTTGTGCACATGGTAAGAGAACAATTATATTCATCTCATTTCACCAGTGAACAGACTTTATTCCACCTGTGAAGGAAGCAAATAACCCCTTTCATACTTCACTGTTGTAACTACATCCCCTTCTAATGAAAGGCAGTGAACAGTTCAGCACACCTCAGGAAGCTTTCTGCAAAGGTTCCTTCTCATCTGTGGTTGGAGTTTTCTTCTGTCTTCATAAGGTGAATGTGAAATTAATAATATTCCTCTTGGAAAATAAGGTGACAATAAAATATACATGACTGTAATTATTAATTGACAGTACAGAAACCAGGATTACAGAACTGTCTTGATCCTGAGTGACAGAACTGATCTGTGCACCATCACTGCCTCCAGCCTCCTTGGCTCTTGGTGGACTTTCTTTCAAATGGGGATGAACGCAAAGGAGTCGTGAGACTCCTTTTCATATTCATCCTCTTTTGAGGTCCTCTCTGTGACATTACTGAAATCTAGAAGCTATTTTGCTATTGTACCTGTACCTGCAATTTCAGTTACTTCACAGCAAGTAAAATTGCATATAAAGTAAAGTTTACAGCTGCTTTTCCTTATATTGACCAAATCAAGAAATCAATTGACTAAATTAGGCAGCTTTTGTGATTTGATCCACTCATTGAACTTCTCATTTTCTTTAGATTGGTGTTAAATTTTATGTATGTGAAGAAAACAGTATTCTACTGGAAAAGTATATTGCATGCCACGTTAGAGCCTTTGCTTATGTTAGTGACTGTTCATTTCCATTCGTACCCACCCTGTCTTACTGTAGCTCAGGTTGAAGTTTGTCAGCGATACCATTCCCAAGAGCCATCCCTACCCTTGTGCCAGGCATAGCTGATGTACGGCCAGGTTTCTGCCAGAAGGAAATAAATGAAGTTTCAGGAAAATGAAGTGCGTATTTACTTCTGCAACTTGAATTGGAAATTATTTCAGTTATTTCCTATGAGCAGGAAAAGAAAGGGTAGTTTCTTGCAGCCTTGGGGAAATGCATTTCGAAGCTAAAAACTGTTACGAGTTTTTCAGCAGCATGTCTTGCCGGAGCCTGCAGCGGCGGTAGCTGTGGGTCGGGTCACAGCTTTGCGGGGTACCTGAAATCCCGCCTGCCACCCCGAAAACAAAGGCTAAGGTACGTGCTCTTCAAAGGGGGAGGAACCAGTTTTGAGAGTATGGTGCGAAGCTGGCTAATTTAAGATTGCTTGCCGCCTTATCCGCTAACAGAGAGCGGATGAGTTACTTGTTTGGGAAATAAAAGATAGGAGGGGGGGCAGCATTTTGCAGGCGGGGAAGGCAGCGTGCCTGCGGGATCGCAAGGCTTCCACGAGATGGTGCTGCAGCCCGGGCGATGGAGCAAACGAGCCAGGGCTGTGGGGTTTCTTGGCTTGTTCTGCTATTATTTTCTTAAGCCTCTTTTTATTAAGCAAGCTATCTGTAGGGATAACAGCGAGTTGTTTGTTAATACATGCTGTGGCCAGTTTTGTGGATGACTTCGTCGTATTCCTTCCAGTTCTCATTTGGACACCGATTTTGCTCCATGAATTCTCATTACTTGGTATCTCATGGTGAATCTCCTGATTCTCTCTCCTTTGCCCCCATGCTAACGTGGGAATGGTTGGTGCAGTTTTAAGAGTGAGTGTAGCAGAAATACCTATTGAAGTCCAAATTTTACAGATCCCTGGAAATGGGTAAGGGCAGTTTCCTGTTTTTTTTACAGAAAGTGCCCAAATTCTAGAAGCGGGCAAAGCAGAATCACTTTTTCCTGGGTCCTAGGCTGTTTTAACCAGCAAATGTGCTTTAGGGTTCAGATGCCTCTCATTAATGCCCATTTGAAGATCTTCCTGTAGGTTTGGCTGGAAGCGAGATTGGGACATCACTCCTGGCAGTGTATTCTGATAGCAGCTCTGCCTTTCTGCTCTTGAAATCTGACCTAGCAGGACAGTTTGGAAATGTTGTAGGCCCCTATGCTGTAACTTGTTGTACGGAACAGTCCTACAAATTAATGTGTTCCCCCGTGATACTGAGGAAATAATCACAGGATGATTTCCTGAAAGATTATAAACACACAGTTGTGTGACCTGGCTCACAGCAATGACAGCCAGGGATTTGTTAAACTAGCCAAATAAATACATAAATGGCTAGACTTCTGTTGTGTTCGTGACTTTACCAGGCCCTTTTTGTGACTTGATTTATGCAAGTGCAAGGGAGAAGGTAAAACAGCAATCTTGGACATAGGAGGAGAGCAAGGGAGTATGGAGAAGGTAGATTTTCTTTGGTTTTGGCAATAGAGATCGGAACTGCTTTGCCTCCTTGTACGATGACATACTAAGTTGGAAGTCTGGGCATCCTTTCCACTCAATGGAGGCAGGGAGGCTTACAATTAAAGTGCTCAGAATTATCCTTCAGAGGATCCATGGACTATATAGCTAACTTGCATATTAGTTTGTCATATGTCTAGAGTTAGGAAGTGTGAATAGTGTCTTCAACTATGTCAAATGAAAAGGACCTTCTTAAACATCTAATTTAGATTAATAATTAATTTTTCTAAGCATTTGACTTTCTTTCTCTCAAAAAGTAAAACTGACTATTGGTAGGCATTGAGAAATTATTCTGAAAATATCCAAGCTAGCAAGCTAGCCTTAAATGTACATGCCCACCTTTGGCCTGTGCATATGAGGAAAATTGGTTTTGGGGTTTTTTTTTAAATTAAACTGTAAAGAAATTACCTTGCTAGGTGACTAGGTCAGTGCAGGATTAAACGATGGTCTGTTACAACAGAATGAAACTGCAGTGCATTACTCAGATTTCAGTGGAGTTTTTCCTTGGTTTTTAATTGTCACAAGAATCTGATCCTAAATGGAGGTCTTTGTGTGTAGGTTTGAATCCCTAGCTGGGGCATGACTAGCTTTCTGACAGGTAGCTTAGTTGCCATCTATGACTGCTTTGTGCCAACTTCACGGAGAACAGAATTTTTGCTTACTTTAAGCCTCTTGATATAGGTCCTCAAATTCCTTTTCAATGCTTGTCTTTCATTTTTCTAAAAAAAGAACAAGGATAGTTTGTCTTTTATTACAGAAGATCTTTATGAATTATTTTATGAAGTACTTGGAGGAATGCGAAGCAGCAACTAAAAGTATCTTGAAAAAGTTTGTGAGCTGAGTCCTACTAAATGCGTGCATGCATAGCTATGGAATTGGTGTGTAAGATTACAGAGAAGAGGAGGAGGATACTGTGAGCTTACTCTTCCTTGTGTATGCCAAAACCTTTTTTAGACTTGTAGAAGGTCAGTGCTTGTCCTGCCTTCTACATCTGCTGCCTACAGCCCAAGGTTTTGGAAAGCAATTTAAGAAAAGCTGCTGCTGTGGGGGCACAAAGTGGAGCAGTGCCTCTGGGCTTCCTCCCTCTGCCCCTGTGTGAAAGGAAGGTTGCTCCCTGTTTTGTTATCCTATTTTGCTACTCTATTTGGAAAATATTAGATTCTTTTTATAAAAAGCAAAACTATTCCCTTTCTCCAATATAATTAAAAAAAAAAAAAAAAGTTACATTCCTGTAATGCAACTTAGGTTAGTGAGCTGTTGAGAAACTGTTAGTATTTCACTCCTTACAAAATGTTGATGATGAGAGTTAATATCAAGGGACAGAGCTGATATTACAGGTGATTTCTTGTTTGCTAATAGCTACAAACTGTGTCTATAATACTTTGTTCTATGGTTGAGTAGCTGCACTGTGAAAGTACTGGTAAAATTCATAAAAATAATAAGCACATGATACGTGTACTTACTGGTACTGTTTTTAAGAAATTTTCAAGTTGCATTAGAGCAAAACATTCAAAAATTCCCTAACGGGAAAAAAGAAAACCCAACCTTTTTTGAAGTTGGTAAAGGTTATCAGACCAATTATTAATTTGTAGCCTCCACTTCATTCTCTTGGAGGTGGGGAGCACATTAGATGTTTGTAAGCAAACAGAATATGTGGCTAGTATGGAAGAAAGCAATTTATGGGGGGTGGTGCTTTGGGTGGAGTGGAGAAGGGTTTCAAAATAAAATTGGCTACCATAGTTGGCACCCTTTGCCACTAGTTTGCATAAATATATTCTTGTATCAAGATTCTCTGCAAAATTCCTTCTTTAACCTGTCTTCAGGGGCAGTTGTGCTGTGGTAAAGAACCAGCATTCAAGACCTCAGATAATCAGATGTTACAGAGTCTAGGACCAAAAATACAGCTGCTCACCAGCCATGATTTCAAGCTGCGCAGGGCTGCAGGAGTGGTGATGACGTAACTTCTGCTCAGGTTGAGGGGTCTCCCTTGTCATTTAAACAGCCTGGGCAATGGCCTGGAGAGCTACTGAAATCAGCTGAGTTCATGTTGCTGCGAGGATTTCTTCACTGTCGCTTTGAAGGATGTGATGCACTGTTTACAGGTGTAGACAGCTGAGATGAAAAGGGATCTATACATGCAGAGTCACCATTTTTATTCCGTGTGCATTTCCAACAGTGATTTCTGTATTAAAATAACTGAAAAAATAAAATAATAAAGTCAGATTTGTGGGTTGTTTTTTTTTTTTAATCTTGCAAAAGTAAATCAGATACTCTCTCTGTACAGTAAGTATCCTCATCTGTGATCAGATCCTGCCAAAATTTCTCTCATAGTTGTCTCATGACATAGTAGTATATTTGGATAACTGTACAGGTATTATAATATAAACCCTGGTGTCTTTCTGTTTCTTTGCAAACTTAACCTAGTCGTGATTACATCTGATTCTTATTATCCTGTGTATCTCTGTGGGTGTGAGTATGCACAGCGACACATGCCCTCTTACCTTTTTTGGGAAAGAAAATGTATGAAGTACCTGAAAAGACAAAAAGGTTTATATAGCGGGAAGTCTGTGTGGGAGTTGGAAGAGCATGAATTTAATAAGCCATGGAGGTTTTTCATAGTAAGTTATTAAAAATTCTTGTTGTTTTTGAAAGAGAAAGGCACTGGTCATGTAATGTCATGCTTTCAGTTGTGGGGGTTTTTTTTTGGTTTGGTTGTTGTTTGGTTTTTTTTTTTGTTCAAGTACTTAATCTGCTGGACTGATCTTTGCTGGGTCGGTATTCTAAAATTTTTCATCCAAGTATTTATGCTTCTCTCTAGTAGATATTCTATGTGTTTATATATAATAGACTTTGCCTGTTATGTGGTTAAAAAGTACTTATTTGTCCATTTGCATAATTGTAAATTAATCTCATTTAGAAAAGCTGTAAGGAATCATTAATTTTATTGCTGGATCTTTTCCCAATATCGAACCTCATCGCAATACAGGCTACTGATTCTCCTCTGTCTCACATTCATTGTAGAAAAGATAGAGCTATTTTTAACATTTACACAGTCTAGATAGCTGATTCTTCGTTCTGTGTGGTTTGGAGCTGAATCTGTAGAGCCTTTCATAACCATATCTTTTCTTTTTTTTTTTTTTTAATGGTTTGTTTGTGTTTGATCACTGTAGCTGATTCCATGCATTGATAATGAAGGCTTGGGTTGCGTGTTTCTCAGCATAAATTCACCTCCGACTTCTACTTTGACAGTGCTCTGTGTTTCGGTACGCATGAAGATACAGAACTGAAATTGCTTTGCTTTCTTTACAAATGACTCAGAGAGTGCTTGTCCTTCCCTAAAATGTTGCCAGCGTGTGAAGGATTTTCAATGAGCAATGCAATAAGCCGGCATCTGGGAAGGTTTGAGGCTGCACTGGTATAACAGTGTACTGTCACACAGATGATCAGGGCTGGAGCCAAGTCTCTGTAGCACCGTGGATCATATTGGTCACATACTGGAAGTTTTTTTTATGTAACTTGCTTGCTGTTTAAGCTGCTTAAATAGTATTGCCATAATGTGGAGTGGACTTCCCAGTAGAGGTGAGCATGATTTTTATTATTAAACTTCACTGAATGCTTTGTGATATGACATTAAGAGTGGATGCTTACATATTTGGCATTATTTCTGTGTGCATGTCATTTGTGTGTTAGTTATTCCAGTGGAAAGGATAAGAAAAATGGCAAGGCATATAATGCATATTTTTCTTCTCTTCTTATTTCAATATTAAAAGTAACTCTAAAAATGTGGCCAGCTCCCTTTCCTTGCTTGCTGTTTGCAGAGGGCATCTTTCCAGTAGGTGACTTCCTATGCATTTTAAATGTTACTGGAACATGTCAGTGGTGCTGTATTATTGTTATAGAAAGAGGCTAATTAGCAGTGTGACTAAATACCTCTTACCAGAGCTTGCTTTCTGGCTTGTTAAATCTCAAATTGTAGTTATAATGATATGTAAAACACAAGAGCTGTCAGATTCTCCAGATGAACTAAGAAAGTAAAGAATGAAATAAATCGTATACTCGATTTGACATCTTGCATATGTCTGTCATTGTTAATATTAAAAGTTATGACCTGTCATGCCCAGGATAGCTTCCAGTAATTCATTTGCACTGACAACTTGCTTTGAGAAGGGTATAAAATTACTGTCACTTCTCCCTAACCAGTTAAATTTGAGATTTAGTGCAGTAAGCTTTATTTAAGGGAACAGACAGTGTGCTAAAGGTAGCCCATGAAGTTCTAGTGGTAAATCTTTAAGCTCAAAAGAAGCATTATCGTAAACTAAATAGACTTTGTACCTATGTGTTTAAAAAAAGTTTTTTATTGAGAATGTCACCTATAGCAGAACACAAAAAATTAGTTTCACCAAGTTACTTATTAATCATTGTTGTTCTACTAATATGTCTAGTTTGTGGTGAGACCTGTTATGATTATATTTGCATTTGCCGAGAGTAATTTTTTAATAGAAGAAGGAAAGGTGCTGAAAAATATTTTTTAAAATGTTTTTCTTGCTTGCTACAGAAATGTCTGTGCTTACTATGTAAAGACTGCTGTGTTGTTTTTTTTTTTTTATGAGGAACTAGGACAGCTCATGCGTTTTCCTGCTAAATATATTTATGAGGCAGCTGTTTTATAGCTTTCAGCTCTGAAGTTATAGATAAGTGTGTATTTGTTTGACAGAAGATTCGAGAATTTCTATTTACTGCCAGTACATGTAAAGCTTGGCTAAGCAGACTGCATCAGGAGCACACACCATTTGTATTAGCCAATCTGTCTTTGCAAGTCCCAGGGCCACTATCTTGCTAGAAGCCACTGTGTGCTTTTGAAAGCATGAAATTAGTTTTATACTGAGCACATGGTCTCTCATTTAGCAGTTCTTTTTATGGTAATGGTCAATTTATGGTTCAGTGCCAGAACTTTGGTGTTCTGTCAAAGCTGATAGCTTTTGCTAAGGTGTTCTTTGGAGATAA
>VZTL01035637.1:2602-18512 GCA_013400535.1 Scopus umbretta | reverse complement strand
TTTTTTTTTTAATCTTTTAACAGTAAATTAATTAGAGACCAATGCATTCCTTTATTCACCCCAAACTCTCCCAGTAGACAGAGCAAATAAGGAAGATACTAGCCGTGCCACCTGGGCCCCTGCTTTTGGTTTTGGAGGTAGGATGCTGCCTTGACAAGCGTGACGGAGACATTGCAGAGAGCCTTCAGAGCATGAACTTGTCACGCAGCCTTGGGTGAGTGGCTCATCTGGCCCATCTGTAAGGTAAGATCATACTGGGTGTAGGAGCCTAATTAATTAGTGCTGGTAACACCTTGGGGATACTCATACAAGTGCGTACAAAGGATTGTTACTAACCATACTTCATTTTTGAGCTTTTTTTCAAGATTAAATTATACTTGTGCAAATTATACCCCACCTGTGGGATAATAATACCCTTGGGAAACTGTAATTTTATGGTAGATTGGAGTTATTATTAAAATTAGAGTATTACAGTGCGGCTTGGTGTCCTGTAACAGTCTGTAATCCCCCCCGCAGGGGCCGGGGCATGGTTGGGTGCCGCGTGAGCCACCGTGCAGTGTGTGGGTATCGATGAAGGAAAAGGCACATCGCGTTTCGGCCCTGCGCGTGCTGGCAGGCTCACCTGCTTTCCTGTGCTCTGCTGCTGTTCCTCGGACAAAGCAATGAGTTTCAAACCACGTTCTTGGCAGCGCTGAAACCCCCTTTTCTCCAAGGGCTACTTTTTCCCCAGAGATGCTTTCATAAGACAGGACTTGGGCAGGTTTTTAAAAGCTATTAGCCGAGAGGGTAGGCTCAATCCTCCTGCTTCTTACCTGCTTCTGTGCCCATTCCCATCACCATTTATATAGGGTGACCAAACTTCTATTGCATTTAATCTTAGAGGAACTGGGCTCCTCATGTGGTGTATAGAAGACTTTTTCTCTTCCACCACCTCCTAGGCTTGCAGGACTCAGGCAGGTATTTGTGTCAGAGGGATAATTTTCATGTTCTCCTTAAAATGAACCAAAAAAAATCCTCTTAACTTCAAATACGACACTCCTGGTGGCAAAAGTAGTGTTATTCAGAATAGAGCTTATAATTAACACGTCCCTAAAAGGGCTTGGTGCCTGCCTGAACTAGGAGGTAATTTTTTTACTTGATGCTGCAAAAGGTGGCAGCTGGTGGACAGACAGACTACAGGGGCATGGTTGGGTCTGGTGTTTTTAGACCCTAAGGCAGAGCTAACGAGAAGGAAAGAGCTATTGGATGAACCTCAGACTGAGACCAATTTTACAAGAAAAAATTGAGTTCTCTGGAGAACGAAATGTTTTGAGGAATATCTCAGATGGAATGGAGTTTTGACAGCTAGGTGATGAGACTGAAGTCTTGACTTTCCCATTGCATGTCCACAGCTGTCATGAGGTAGGTCTTAGACTTAGAACTTAGAATAGAACTTATTTTTGCTAATATGTTTCATCAGTAGTAGAGCGGACTGCTGTACATTGTGTCTAAGACATTTAATTTTGACATTAGCATATTTAAACCAAATCATTTTTGTGTTGTACATTCTGAGGATAGTTTTGAAATGCTGGTTTTTCTGATTCAGCGCTTAGCAAATTGTGAAATTCTGGGGTGTCCCAGAGGAATGACGTTTTATTTTCCAGTGAGGTCTCTGTGTGCTGCTTGTCACTGGCCACAGAGCAGGAGGTGCGGGTGCATTTATCGTGTGCTGATTTTGCTGATAGGTTGCAAGTGAAAGATAGCATGGTGAAAAACAGGCTGAGCATCACCCTCCCTGTGGGATGCCAAGTTCTGGGCCTGCCTGGTGGTCCAGCACGTCTGAACCCCCTAATAAATCCCACTGACTTCACCAGACTGCTCATGCCCTCAGAGTTATCCACATTCCTATGTGCATGTCTGGACAAGTGCCCAATGACCTGGTACCCCAAACTGGCTGAACTGAGTCTGAGTTTGGCTCTGTTTGTGCAGGGTTTGCATGTCAGCTCTTTGACTCTGGCCTCCCAGTTGTGGCTGGGACTGGATGTACCCAAATCATCATTTTTCCTGTGTTTAATGTATCTCCACTCCTTCCTTTGGAGACTTCCACAGCTATTAGGGATTTTTGATCTTCATAGCATGCTCCACATTCCCCTTGCCTCTGAGATTATTAATAAAGTGAGGTTAAATAGGACAAATCCCTCCCACTCAGTGTTAAGCAGCTGTTTATTCTTTTCACAGCAGACATGAAAAACACCCGGAGCAGATGGATGCTGTGAGGAATCTGTTCAGGTCGGCCATGCTGTTGTATTAATCCAGACTTCTACCCCCTCTGAAGATATCTCTTGTAGGGATGTCACATCCCTGCCTGCGGGGAGCAATCGATTTACCTTGGCTAAATTGCAAAGGCAGCTGAATAGCAGCTCCTTTAGGCTATCCACCCCCGAGACACACCTGCCTCTCTGCAGCCATCCCTCCATCTGCACCCTGGAGCAATCTGGCCATATGTCATGCTCAGGACGCTCAGGTCCGCCTCACCACATCATGTCAACCTGGCTGTTTGCTCGGAGCTGGGCTGAGGGCACCCTTGCAGCAGCACACCGGGACACTCCGCTGTTTTGCCTTCAGTTTTATTGCTTTGCTTACACAGGCAGAGGCAGCCTAACACACAGTAAAGGGGAAGGTCTCTAGTCATGCATAGCTCAGTACAAACCAGGGGTGTGAAGCCCAGGGTTAGTAAAGAATTGGGCAAGATATGACAAATAGAAATGCAAAAAACAGAGTGGGTCTGGACAAAATGTGCCTCCTCGCAGAGGGCAACAGCCTCACTTCGGCGGGGGCTTGCTTCAGCCTTTACTGCTTTTGTGGCCACTGATACAGAGACTGCAGGAGCTGTTGCTCTATAGTGGCTTCTCTTTGGTGATGCTCATCTTGTTGCTGTTGTGCTGGACAAGACGGAGCCTCTGCCTTGCTGTGCTCCTGTTCCAACACCTTGGATTCAGGAAGCTGATGGCAAGCTGGGTCATGGTATGTTCTCCGGGGCTTGGGATCCTGATGGGGGCTTGCAGCCCGCTGTGGGGGCAGCAGCTTCTGGGTCTTGCCGGGACTGGAATCGTGCTGAGGGGCCTCGCAGACCTGGGTCTTGTTTTTTGGGTCTCTTCCTCGTGTCTCAGAGGAACAATTCAGGTCCTGCTTTGCTGACTCCATCTCTGGGCTCTTATGGTGGTTTGAACCCTGTCCTGGTGCCTCGGTTTCTTGGGCCTGGTGGGTTTTTGGGTCCTGTTTTGGTGTCTCTGTCTCTTCAGCCTTTTGGGCATTTCTGTCCTGCTCTGTGGTCACAGTGTCCAGGATCATACATCTTTCTGGATCCCCTTCTGGTGCTTCAGTCCTGTGATCCTGTTGGGTGTTCTGGTCCTGCTTTGATGTCTCACCCTCCTGGATTTGATGGGTGTCCCAGTCCTGCTCTGATGTCTCACCTTCCTGGGTCTGACGGGCCTCCTGGTCCTGCTCTGGTGTGTCACCCTCCTGGGTTTGATGAATGTCCTGGTCCTGCTCCTGTGTCTCACCCTCCTGGGTTTGCTGGGTGTCCTGGTCCTGCTCCTGTGTCTCACCCTCCTGGGTTTGCTGGGTATCCTGGTCCTGCTCCTGTGTCTCACCCTCCTGGGTTTGACAGTTGTCTGGGTCCTGCATCTCAGTGTCTTGGACCTGATTGTTCACACCCTGCTCAGGGACCTGCTGGTTGTAGGAGACCCTTCCTTCTGTGCGTGGCCCCAGTGGCTGCTTCCTACCTGCCTTCTCTTGCACTGTTGATTCCTCCAGTGCCTGGTGCTGCTGGAGTGGCTTGTAACAAGCCTTGGCCACATGGAAAACCAGGCTGAGCAACTCGCTGAAGTCAACTCTGCAGTTGCTGTCATCATCCAGGAAGCACAGCACCTTCTTGACGGTTTTGGGGTCCTGGGGGTTCTGAAAAGAAACAAATGGTGTTGGCAAAGCCCATGAGCCATTTGTGGCATCTCTCTAGGAGCACTAGGGCAGTCTCAGGGCAGAAATCCAGTCCCATGCCCCCCTCTACTGTAGCTTGTGTTGTTCCCCGCGCCAAGCTCTACAAGCTGCTGGCACTGGGAGAATGAACAGCCTCTCCTCTTCCCTGCAGATCCTGAGTTTTGAAGGCATCTATGCCTTTCCCAGGGAGCCAAGTGTCCTGTACACCTGCACGGGAGTGCATGGCTTTACCCACCCCGTCGCACTCCCGATCCCATCTCTGCCACCAGAAAGCAGACCCACAGCAGGCGTCAGCTGCGGGGCCGGGTCCTCACCTCCATTGCATCTGCAAACTCCTGCTCAATGAGCTGCCTCAGCTCCTCCCTGCTCAGGGGGCTGCAGTTGCCGTCGCTTCGGGCGCACATGTAGAAAGCAGCAACGATGCCATTGATGTTTTCCTGGAGCTGGGCCATCTCCCTGCAAGACTGAGGCCACCTGCGAGAAAAACACAGACAAGAAGGGGCTTTGTTTGTTTGTTTGTTTGCTTGGTTTTCAGATAAGTTACTCTTAAACAACAGAGCTGGACAGGCAGAGAGAGAAAGAAGAGCCAGAGACTGGCACAGATAAAATGAAACTGTATAAGGGAAGGGAAAGAGAGAGCAAGAAGAATCTTGCAAGCAAACAAATCTGAAAAAATGCAACTCAGCTGCAGAGATGGCTGGGTGTGAGGACCAGCAGGTGACAGCTGGAGAGGTGAGGGACAGTGAGAGCCAAAAGGCTGGAGGCACACAGAGAGAGGAGAGGAAAAAAATCCCATTTGGCTTTCTCTGGAGCAGAGCAGAGCAGAGCTGTGGATGGAGGTCATCTCTAATGAAACATGGAATAATGTAATTCCCAATCTCTCTCCCCTCCCCCTTTAGGAGACTTCAGCAGTAGCAGCTCCAGGGACATCCTCATGGCCAGAAGCTCATGCTTTCCTGCTGGTAGCAAAGTCAGACAGTGTAAAAAGTCTGTCCAGGCTTACGTGGGTGAGGAGCAGGAGCACTGAGCTTCAGGAGCACAGTCTGGTGAAGATCAGCTCTTGGCCGTCTTATATACAGTTCAGGATCACAGCCTGCATCTTCCAGAGGAGACACCCCTTCAGCAGGATGACCTGAAACATCTGTCCCCCAATTATGTTGTCATGCCCCTGTCTTCATTTGTCTCTTTGTTATTAACTTCTGCTCCGATGCTTTTCTCTGGAGTTAATGCATGAGCCTTCCTAAGCTTGCCCCACCTGCAAACACACTTCAGAGGAATTTAACAGAAAAGGCTATTTTTACCACCAGAGGATTTAGTTTAAGTTGATGCCCAAGCAACGCCCAGGACTCTTGTGTTTGGAAAATGTGTTTTGTGAGAAGGAGATCACCAGTGACTGACACGCAGGGGAGGAGAACGCCCGGGAGTGCTTGCATGGTGAATAAAGAGAAAAGAAAATAAAGGAAAAAAATGAGGATATTGTGAGGCCAAGATTAATGTGATTCCTTTCAGAAACTCCCTCTCCTGGATCCCGATGGGGAGGTAGGCATCAGGCAAAGAAATCTTTTCAAACACTGCCACCAAGTGGCACTTGGAGTAGGACAGAGGGGGGACATGGCATGTCCAGCAAGCAGCTGGGGACTGTGGGCATGGTGGGCTGCAATCACCCATTTACCAGAAGGGGAAACTGAGGCACATGGCAAGGAAGGGCCTGAGACTCCTTGTGCTGTGTCCAGCAGCAGTCCCCGCTGCCACCCTGTGTCCTGTGGGTGAGGCCACCGTATTGGTGCCCAGTGGGTTAACTGGGAGCCCCACAGGCCTAAATGCAGTTCTTGCTGTTTGCTCAAGAAAATCAATTTTATATCTCCCTATGTTGTCTTATTGCCCCCCAGGTCCTCCAAGTGCAGTGTGCTATCAAAGTTGTTTCCTAGGCACTTTGAGTAAGACTTTTAGGTGTCCTCGTTATAGCTTTCTATTTTTTAAAGTCCTTTTCTTGGCCAATACATAGTTCATAAGAAAGGCTGGGAAAAATGGTATCAAAAATCCATGTAGCTTTTAAAGTACAAGGTGTTTTGTGCACAGAAAATAAAACACATCCAGTTTCGTATTTAAAAAAAGCAGCACTTTCAGAAAAAGGCCACTTCATTTATGTGAAATCCTTGCGGGTGTACTGGGAAGGGATAAACGTGGGAAGCTGCAGGATCAGGAGGGCTTTGCAGGCTGTCCTGTCCTTTGGTTGTGTGCTGAACCCTCTTGAGCTCAGGGCTGCTTTTTCTCTGCCTGGTTCTGTCTGAAACCATGCCCTTTCTTTAAGCTGAGGGGTTTCTACTCCACTGCAATGTTAACCTCAGGTGCCACCAAGCAGCTGTTCTGTCAGCCTGAGCGTGCAGGGCCCAGGGAGGAGCTGTGATCTCCCTTTTGTTTCTATCTATCAATCTAGCAACCTTTCCATCATGCCTGCATGGAAACACATCTCTTTCCTCTCACATGTGGCATGTTTGCTGCTAACCTCCTCGTTAAGCTGCAGCGAGGGTGGGGGGCAATTACTGGGGGTACCTTGGAAAGGCGGGAGTGTTTAGGGTGTTCTTGCTGAAGTTATTTCTAGTCAAACTGCCTAGACCCTGAGCAGGGTGGTTTCTCCTCTTGTAGGCAACCATACACAATAACCGGTTTATGTTGTACAGGATTTCATATGTGCTTTATGAAGCAGAAAAGATTAGAGGGTGAAATGATGTGTGAAGAAATTAAAAGTGCTGCAGAACAGAAAAGAGAAAAACATCATGTTTAGCAGAGCTTGCAGTAAATCCTGTTGAATCCAGGGAGTGGATGGCAGGTGCTTCCGAGACTTGTGCTAACGAACTCACTTGAAACTTCAGTGGTGCTGCCTTGAGATCTGTGAAATAGGAGGGGAGGCTTTGCACAAGCTCACACCTGCTTTGTAATGATGCTGGGGGGGTTGAACAGGATCGGGATGGAGCTGGGAGGGGTTGTCTCTGAAAAGGTCTGGAAAGAAGCTGGTCTTCCTAGGAGCTCTGCTACCACAGAAAAGCAGTGTTTGTGCTGATCTTTACCCCAAGAACTGTTCTTCCAATAGAGCCAGACTGTTTCATACAACTAGCTCATGATGCCTTCGGCTGAGGTAAAGCTTGAACTCCAATTTCTCTATTTTTACCCCATATCAAAAGGGGCTAACAGCCTCCAAGGCTGTGCCCATGGGGTTAGAGATTCCTGGGCACCCCAAGACCTTCATGGCGTGGCAGAGGGGGGAACAAGTCTGCAGCGCTTTGTTTACTTGGCAAACTTCACTAATACCCGCAGACCTTTGAGGTGTATTTGCTGAAGGAGCTCTGTTTTCTGAGCTCACCTGCGCATTGGGCAAACCAGCTTTTTTGGCTAGGCAGTGTGTATTTAAGCTTAGGCTGCTGGTAAAATGCTCTCTGGTTGCTTTCTTTAAGAAGTTTGATCGCTTAATTTTATTTGCATCTGTCCGGTCCACTTTTCTTGCTGTTTCTTGCGCAAAAAGATATTCTAAGAGTGCTGGTCTGTGCGTTTACACGAGGGGCAGCTGTGGTTCCCTGGGCTGTGGACTGCACAGCTAGGACGGGTTTGGAGGGGTGATGTGCACCAGGGCTGGGTGAAGCTGGAGGTGACACCTGGCTCATGGCAGCACTGGGACTTCGGCATGGTCATTTGGAGCGAGTTTCATGCCAGGTATGTAGAGTAAAAACAAGAAAGATGTAGAAAATCTAAGTGTGTATGGTTACACAAAAGCTTTTAAATGATTTAGTAGCTGTTATTACCACCATGGTGATTGCTGAAGATCTACAACTTAGGTCATCCTTAAATTTCTCCTGCTGTACTTTAATGCGTAAAACTTCTGGTAAGCCAACCTCGCCCAAAATTCTTCTTTTTGAAAATATAACTAGAAAACTGGTGCCTCCTCAGACAGCCCAGGTGTATTTTCCTCTCTTCTGCCTGAAGACCTTGTGGATCCAGAGGATTGCTCAACTCCTCGGTTAATGGGGAGGAAAGAGAGAAGCAGATGAAGGAGGCGTTGGGAGGGAAGGGGGCACAGAAGAAGCATTGCTGGCAGTCAGGGGTGTGTGGTGAGAGTGTGACAGGCAGTAATGGCAGGGTCTGGTGTTGGGTGTTAGGACTTGGGAGTGTTTAGGGTCAGGGGCTGAAGGGGGTGGAAGTTAGGTCAGAGTGGTCAGGTTTCTCAACAAAAAATAAAGCAGAAAATTACTGTTTATGCCTCCATGACTCTGATTGTTCCTGCTCAGCAGGGAAGAGCAGAAGTGTAGGTTGGTGCTGATGAAGGAGGGAAAGTGCTGCACTGAAGGCTTGATGTGAGAAAGCATTTAAATAGGGGTTTTGGAGAGCTGGAAGGCTTTGGGGCTTGAGTGGATGGGGCTTGCTTTGGGAGGTTAAAAGAAAAAGCAAATGCCTGGTTAGCACTGCACTCTGTGCAGCCATGGGACCCAGAGGGTTTTATTCTGTTCTTAATGCCTTCCTAACATGCCTCATTTTGCCTTTTCTTCCTGTTGTTTCCTTCTTTCTTTTGCCTGCTGAGGGCACTTTACGCTGAGGTTCAGGCTTACCTCCCTTTTCTTGCCTCGTTCCATGAATGAAGCATGATTCCTAAACTTTCCCAGGGCTGGAGCCCATCATACAGAGAGTTTTATCGCTACATCTATGTCATTATCAGGAATTAAGCTAATTGGAATAAAATGCTTTATTTTCTTATGCTGCCTAGGCATTGCAGCTAGTTAGTTCTGTTGCAACCTTCTTTATTGCTAATTCATTGTGACATTAAGAAGTGTAATACTTCAGCTTTTCTCTAATACATGTTTCCACTTTTTTACATGTTAATGAGCATATTTAACATATTTCTTCAGAGATAATTGGATTCTAAGACTCCCTGTGGTAATGCACTGAAAGCCAGCTAGCAATGCCTTGACTATCTAAAAAACTCTTTCTGCATTTGAATAATCCCACAATTAAAATTAGGAATTAATCTCTTAGCTGAAACAAGGCTTTTGAGGATACTTTTCTTGTTTTGGGACGGTTTTAATACATACATTAACCATACTTATGGAGAAGTTAATTAAACCCTTCCTTTGCACTTGTACCCCAGAACTCGCACAGGGACACGGGTACCTCACATTATCTTGTTCCTCTCACCCATTGATCTTCCTTGTGAAGGCAGGATTTTTCTGTGCTTCATTTGCTTATCCAGCCAGCTCTTTTAATACAAAACATAGAAGCTATCATTGAGTAAATTACTTTTTCTGCAGGGGTAAAAGAACTCGCAAGTTTACTTAAACAGCTCTAGGTCTGGAAAACAAAAGAAAATCATGATATGTAGCTAGCCAGTACATAGAGAGCACATATGAAATTCTGTATCTTGTTTTAAGCAAATATTTAGCAATTAGAGACTAAGAATAAACTTAGCATGGAAATAAGGCAGGGAGGAAGGTGCAATGAGATTATCCCACATTTACTGCTATGAAGAATTATTTCCCCTCCCTCCGAAGGCACCTGCTTTTCACTGCAAGGAGGAGGACCCCTGGTGAGGCGGCATGCTGTATGGCAGTCCTTCAACCCAGATGTTTGGGAATTCTGTTAACTGACAAACAATCAAGACAAAATTAATCATGCAGCTGCTACTCGTTACCTCCAGCCCAGAAGACTCCAAGTCCTGCTATTTATTTGTCATCAGAAAACAAGCTTTGACACTACCTGTATGTTCCTTGCCTTTCAACTTCTCCAGGCTCCAGCAGGAAATGTCCTCCTGCCTTCCCATGCCGTGCACCACCAGAGGACGCTGCCTGTGTGCATGCACGGTCACACGTGTGCGTGTTTGCTGTGGGTGCCCAAGCCAAGCATGTGCATGCGCAGACACACCTGTGTGCATTTGGTGTGGGCAGCAGGGACGCCATCCCTCTCATCAGGTCTGCTGCCCACACCCAGACCTCACTCACATGCGCTCCCTGAGCCAGCCACGGGGCTTAGCTTTGGAAAATCAGCTTCTGGGCAGAGCTCTGACCATGAACCAGCTTTTCACGGTAGCGTGCAGAGGCTGGGCAGGTGCAGCAGCCTGGCTGCGAGCGCTCCTCTTTGATTTTCTTCCCCTACTGTATCGTTCTGAGCTCGGAGCCATTGCAGGGACCCTGGCTGGGGATGGAGGCAGTAGCAGTTTGTTCCTGCCACCCGTGAGCCTGTGGAGCTTGCTGCCTGATCCCAGGGCTGTCAGCGGAGCAGATGGGCTGGGATGGGACAGGGCAGTTGGCTCAGTTGTGGTCTCCGCTGTCTTGCTCCACTTGAAAGCCGAGGGTTTGGTGGAGACCTGAGTCACCTCTTGTGGCCGTGGTGGAAATGAATCATGGGCTGCGCTCGTTTTGCCTGCTCCCCTTGGTGGTGGGGACAATTTTGGTGCCTTTGCCCGTTAGCTTCCTCACTGCCCAGTGCATCAGTGGGAAAACTTCAGTTCCTTTTTCTAGCTTGTTTTCAGAGGAAGCTGCATTTTTGGGCAATGGCTTAAAGTCTTGGGTTTGGTGTCTTCCCTGGTTGGGGTGGAAAACTGCTTTCTGCTGTCCTGAAAAGCAGCTCTGGCCACCAAGGAGTGATCACAGGAGCATTGAGGGCAGGCGGCAGGTGGAGATAAAGCAACTAAGAAGTGCTCAAGGGTGGCTGTGCTGCAACAACGGGAGCGTCGTCTAGAGCAGAGGGTGGAAGAGGGCAGAGAGGACATGTTGAGAAACACAACTTGATAGAAACCCCACCAAAGCCAGCCTGGCGGTGCAGTGGATCTGGCTGGGCAAGGTGCCGCTGGGGAGGAACAAGGCGTTGTGTCGGGCTGGCAGCCGAGGACCGGAGTGGGTGCTTTAGGGCAAGATGGAGCTTGCCTGCCAAGGGATGTGTATCTGGCAGCGGTGTGGCAGTGTTCAACGAGGCGAACTGTGCAGGTCTGGAAGCTGCTTGCACAAGGCTTGTGGGGGCAGCAGGGGCAAAAGCCAGGCAGTAACCAGGCTGATGCACCTTGTCCCGAGCTGTGCTACCTGTGCTGCTTGCAGGAATGCAACTCCTGCCTGCCCTGCCTGCTCCTCTCCTTTTTTCCAGAGATGTACAGACAGGGAAATCACCTGTTTTCTTTTTTTTCATAGGGGCTCATCTTTCTTTAGCCTGGATTTCCCAAGCAGTAAAGCTTCTATGCTTCCAATTTTAATATCCTAACCTATTATTTGCAAACAAATTTGACATAGTGGCATGATTCAAACAAATGCTAAATCTCTACTAGTTTCATGAAAATCAGTAGAGACTTGGTTAATACTGCTGTAGTAGAAAGGACTAATCAGTTCTCCCTTCATCGAGCTGTTGGACACAGGACAGACAGTGGAAACCAGGCTCTACCAGTTCTGCCTGTGGCCTGCGTTGTTTAAGAGCAACATTTCTGTTTGTTTACACTGGAAAGGTGAGAACAGGGGAAGCTGTGTTGGGCTCTGGCGGGCTCCCAGCCATTCTCAGAGACTTCTTGCCTGGGTGTATGTTTATGCTGAAGTTTAGAGCTGCGCCCTGCTCGAAACGGAGCCAGTTGCAGCCCACGGGCAAAAGTCACCTGGTCCTGAACCCAGAAAGATACTGGATGAGAGCCTGAAAACCAGAGGGGAAAAAATGGGATGAAGAAATAGGGAATTCAGAGCCAATGTGGCAATGACTGAACTCGTTATTTTTGTTAATTGCTTCACTTAGTGTAGGTTTTGTGTATTTTGAAGAGTTACTTGGATGTGCTCAGGGGTGCTGACCTCTCTGCTTTTAGTAAAAGGTGGGAGATGCTAGTTTTAACTAGCAGATCTAGAACTCCAAGTCTCTGTGCCTGGAAGACCCTCTGGAGCTGGTGACTCAGGCCAGGAGAATGTGGACTCCAGACTGGCCCTGCTCACAAGTGCAGACGTACAACAGTTGACCTGCTCTGAAGGATCAGCTTCCTAAAATGACTCACCTGGCTCCATGAAATAAGCAGTACCAGCTGTGGAGTACTGCTTATGCGCCTTCATCTCAGGACCAGCTGAGATGTCTGTATGCAAGCTCTCAGCCTTGTTGGCCATGCCTGAGAAATGAGGTCCTTGACTTTTGTTTGCAAACAAAGTTTGGCCAAATGCAGGTTGGATGATGTTGTGTCCTTTCCTTCCTCTCCGTAGGAAAGGGATAAATTACTGGCTGATATGTTAGGAATGCCACAATCACACCTGATGCCTCTTTTCCAGCTGTACAATTACACTCCACCCTGATGATGATGAGGTGTCACAAGGCAGGAATAATGACAGATGAGTGAGGGGAGGAGACCATGGCAAGGGGAACATGAGAACCATCAAAGGAATGAAGAGCTAGGGGAAGGCAATGAACAGGCTGTTTGTGAGTTTTGAGATGCAAACACAATATGTTCCCAAAGGACACGGACCACTGAAAAGATCTAGCTGCATCTGGTCCTCTTCCTGCTTTGCTGCTTTACCACCAGCATTGCAAGCCTGGGGCTGGGATCCAGGCACTGCCACCCAGCCACGAAGAACATCTCTGGCCCAGATTGCTTGAATGAAGAAACACTTGCTGAAATTGCAGTCGATGCACCAACAAAAAGGACAAGTCTTTCTAGGTTTAGTTTACTTATAAAACGTGACATACTTATGGCCTTGGGTGGACTGTGGGGTCCTTTAAAGACCTAAAGAAACCTTCACCTTGGTCTTAATGAACACCGCCAGCTTAATGACACTTGAGGAATGGCAGCTCACTTCCTCACCTGCTGAACGGCTGCTGAGCTGGAGGAAACAGCTTGGTCTCCAGGTTTTGTTTTACAGTTGTTGGTAAGCACTCAGAAGTACCCAGGCTGATGCCAACAAACTCTGAGCACCAGTAGATGGGTGTTTGACTGTCAAATGTGCTGGGATGGAGCACACGGTGTTGGTATAACCATAAACATTGCAGTTGCGAGGGGAAGCGCCAGCTAGGGCAACACAGGCGTGCAATGGGAAGTCATTTTTGTAACTGAGATTTTGTGGGAGAGCACAACAAATTGTAAAGGACAGCCTAGTAATATGGTGTCAAAAGAGCATCTTGTAACAACGTGCTGAGCTTTATCTGACTTTGCAAGGGCATATTTGAAGCTACGGAAAACAGTATTCCTCTGCTTATCATCTTAGCTGGTTCATCTTTAGTTGTCATTTTTATGTTACTATAGGCTATCCTCACTAATGTTTGATTTATAGGTGTTTCCAAAGTCTCATACTGCAGATCTAATCTAATTTGAGTCTTATTACAACATAATGCGTGATATATGTAGTTTCAGGCATGGTAATCTGGCAGAGTGTCTTGAGAATGATATCTGTTGATTTATTTACTGGGAAAAAAATGGAAACAGTTCACAAAATATTCAGATTCATCAAGATTTATTCCCTGAATCTAATAAGCTGTGATTATTGCTACGCTATAAGGACTTGTTTCACCTCTGCAAATACACAGGGCACGCTAACACATAGAGATATTTTCTGTGATGTGCGTATGGAGACAGAAAAATCCTTTCTAACAGAGGACATTAAAGACCCAGCAAACAAAGTGCCGTAATCCAATAAAAATGGCTTTCATTGAGCAGCTGTTTATGGATGCCTAGGCTGGTTCTCACCATTTTTCCAGGCTACCCTGAGCTGGATTGGGCTTTTGCAGTGACAGCAAACTGCTGTATCAGCAAACAGCAGCTCGTGACCAAGTACCGCCAGGATCCCTGCATGCTAGCGCCGAGTCTGATAGGGCTGCTGGGCAAGAAATATCAGATGATACGTCAATTCCACGGCAGGCAACTGCAGAAATAATTGGCATATCCTTCTCCCCCTGGTCTTTCTATAACTCTTTAAAAGCTTTAGATCTCCTGCATCAGGTTGCTGCTAATATTTAGAGACATAACTCCGGTTCTGGGGAGAGCTGTTACGTGATGAAAACTTTTAATTATACACAGTTTTACCTAGTCTTCCACTGGACATTGTGCAACAAAACTCCCATTTCTCAGCATTACTCTTCTGGTGTTTTCTGCAACTTCTTTCTATTCAGCATTTGTTCTTTCTTCACCCTAAATGCTGTCTGTCATTTTGTATCTCTGTGAAAGACCTTTCTCAAGCTATGATAAATGATGCCTTTGAGCTACTTTTCTCAATATTCTCATAATAATTGCAATTGCAAAGACCATTAAAAAAGAGGATAGAAACCCCAAAGGCAAAATCATAACTGAATTTAAGGCAGACTATGAAAGTAGTTATTTGTATGTGGGAAGTAAAAAGGTTGAAGATGATGAAACGGGTCTCTGTGAATGCAATTAATACTTCCATTGCTCTTTTGCCATTATTATTGCAGTTAACATTAGGCAATAAAAATAAGAGCCGTAATTAACAGATGATTGAAAAGTATTTTTTATTCAACATGAAGCAATTTTCTCCCTTCTTCTTATACATAAGAAACCAAGAGACTCACCAGAGAAGGTCTCATTTATGCAGGGAAACCGCTTCTTTACTGTGTGCCCACTCATGCCGCTCTTATCTCTTGCCTCGCAGCCAGTTTTGACACCTGGAAAGGCACCGTTCCACGATGGCAGCGGTGCGGCTGTTCAGGCGGAAAGGCACTCGTGGGGACGGGCGGGCACCGGCACCCTTGGCTGTGCCCTTGGTAGAGCTGGTGTCCGCGGGTCCTGTGGTGCCCTGGGGTACGCACAGCTCCACGGTGCTCTGGGGTGTGCATGCCCCCGTGGGTTCTGTGACGCTCTGGGACACGCATGGCTCCGTACATGTGGTGCTTTGGGATGTGCAGGGATCCACGCAGGTAACTAAGCACTGATCGGGGCAGGGATCGCCAATGGTCACAGCCTGAGCACAGCAGGGCTCCTCCGTGCAGGTCTCGAGCACCTCGAGGGTACAGGGCTCCACAGCTGAGATTGGGTGCTGCAAGGGGATGTTTTCCATGCAGGTCCCAACTGTCTCAGAGATGCAAGTCTCCACTGGTGAGATTGCTTGCTGGAGGGATAAGGTCTTCACATAGGTCCCAACTGTCTTGAGGGTGCAGGGATCCATTGCTGAGGTTGGGTGCTGCACAGGAAAGATTTCCACGCGAGTCCCAGCTGTCTCAGGGATGCAGGAATCCAGTGGGGAGATTGCATGCTGGAGGGGGAAGGTTTCCACGCAGGTCCCCGCTGTCTCAGGGGTACAGGGCTCCACTGGCGAGGCTGTGGGCTGGCATGGGAAGCTGTTCCCTCCCTTGCACTGAGGGGTGTCACAGGGGATCGCTGCTGGGCACACGCAGGCACCCACACACGGAGGTGTGCAGGAGTCCCAGGCAGCTGTGTGCTCAGGGCAGCAGGCGTCCCCAGGCACGGGGACAGTGGGAGGTGGGCAGGTGGGCCCAACCTGAGGGCAAGCACCCAGGCAGGTGGCTGCACCCTGACACGGGCAGGGGTCCACCTGGAAAGTCTGCTCAGGACAGGGGTGCATGTCCTGCACGGGGCAGGCATCCGGGTCCACCGTGGCACAATGCGATGGCCAAGTGTTGGTGTGTGCAGCCTCCCCTGTGCAGGCAGAAGGGGGCAGGCAGGGCAGCTTGCACTGGGAAGACATAATTCCGCACGGCAGGCAAGCCTGAAAGAAAAAGAGCATTTTGGTGTCTATTAACCCAAAGCATCAGACAGTTCCTTTTCTTGGCTGGTGAATTCTTCAGCAGGATGGTTGCTGTTTGTGCCACAATTTGGTCATGAAATAAGGAATAGAAAGAAAACTTGCTGTGGTGTTTTTTTGGGTTTTTGTTGTTGTTTGGGGTTTTTTGTTTGGTTGGTTTGTTTTGGTTTTTGGTGGTTTTTTTTTTTTTTTTTTTTATTTTTTTTACCACTCCTTTTTAAAAAAAATTT
>VZTL01035636.1:3194-14152 GCA_013400535.1 Scopus umbretta | reverse complement strand
AATTTCTTCGCCAAAAGGGTTGTTAAGAATTGGGTGCCCAGGGACCATCCCTGGAAGTATTTAAAAGATGTGTAGATGTAGCGCTTAGGGACATGGTTTAGTGGTGGACTTGGCAGTGTTAGGTTAACAGTTGGACTTGATGATCTTAAAGGTCTTTTCCAACCTAAGTGATTCTATGATGCTATAAACACATGGCACTTCTGTGAAGAGAAAGGGAGACTGATGTTAAGTACACTTACACTTCACATATAAAAAAGTTAAGTGTTTGGGAATCCTTTGTGTATAGAATTATGTCAAACAAAATATGTCTGTTTATACTTAGAGTGATTAAACTTCCAGAATTTGATTAAAGAGCAAAACCCAAAATTCCTCAAAATCACTGGAAATCTTAGTGTTGACTTGGCTTTTGATCTGAGTAGAAATTATGTATTTGACCAGATTCTTAACAAAAATCACAAGTAAGTAGTGATTTATGATAATAAATATGAAGATCTCTACCAATATCAGGAAATGTTGATGGTTGAAAAATATACATAACCTCCGAATCTTCACTGGAGTGCTCACTGTATACCTAGAGTAGCCATACTGTGATTACACTGGGGGCTTTAGTATCTTAAACTGTTGTCATGCAAACAAGTATATATACCAGCATTGTTCTGCCGGATTCCACCAGAATACTCAACTGTAACATACTGTAGTGCTTTTTTTGCATAAAACTGTGGAGCCATGGAAAATTCCATATTTCTGGCTGCTTTAGGTGCACACAGTCTAATATATATTTTTATATGTGAGTATAAGGGTGTATCACATGACTGACATTGTTAAAAAAGAGCATTTCTTAAGAAATTATGTTATCTCTTCTGTGTGCAGAAAGTGAATGAAACTCTCTACAGGGTGTGCATCTGGTCAAATCAATAATAGTGTAGTCCTCAGTGGAAGACTGAAAGGGGCTTCTCTGCAATGAAAGCTTGTAAAATTTCAACATTCCTTCCATTCTGTATTGATTCCAAATTATCAATAGGGCAAACTACAAAGATTTTTTTTTTTGTCTGTATAATCAAAAGTTAAATATCTTCACTTTTATCTGAATTTCTCAAAATGAAAACAATTAGCTGCCCTGTCCATTTCAGACACATTCATATTATGGCAGAATTTAACCTGAATCAGGAAAATAAAAATGGATCCTTTTTATAAAAAAAATGGATAGAGAGTCTAGAACATCATCATCAACAACAACAGCCCAACCAACACAAATTTTCTGAAAACTGATGTGAATATTGTATATTGACTTGGATATATCCTAAATAGTGATAATTTTTCTCCTGCAGTACTACTATACTCTATTTAATCTGCTCCTGATCATTTTGCTAACACTTTGATTCTTGTTCCAAGGTTTTTATAACCACCAGTAAAGTTTATCTGTGTCATGTTTCTTGACACGTGTTCTTTGAGAAGAACTGGTATTTTCTGACACATACTGGTATTTATTTCTGTTGTCTTCCTTGTATCTCTAAGTGCTAAGTGAGCAGCTCCCTCGAATGCTGGAGACAGTTTTTTTCCTGTCATATAGCTTTAGCAGGCTATTTTCCAATAATGTATGTATTTGACACAGGGTATCTAGTCAAATGAAAAGGTACTTAATGTTCTTTGGCAACATGGCTTATACAGCTGCCTACATTTTTTCAGCTTTTACTCTTCTTCATTAGTTTACCCATAGGACTCAACTGAAAGACCATGTACAGAAGTATCAAGTAAAATATATCATAAAAAATGACTCACAGAGAATCTAGTGACCTGAAAAAATGTTACTTGAAAAACTAATGACCTAAGTATGCCTCTAAATCTGAGATCATCCAGCACAGAATTCAGAATTCCTTGAAGTGGACATGTGACTAGTGATCCAAATAGAAAGTTAAATCTAGCAATGATTTCTTTATAAATCTCTATATAAAAAAGGTCTCTGAAGTCATGCTTTCTGCTTCAAGCCCTCTTTTCCATACCACACTGCATTCTGCAACTGATAGTTGCATGTGAATGATTTCTATAGTCTTTTCTTGTTTTGTTTATTCTTTCCTTGAATTAAAAGAACCCAGAATAAAACCTAATAAAAATTCAGGTATTGATGCATGAGTGTAAAATGCTATACTATCAGAGCAGCTATGATTTTAATCTATTGTAAAATATATACTACATAACCTGACTTATACATGTTTAATGCTGAGTTGTTCTCTATTGGCATTTAGAAACCATTAATCTCTAAATTAATTGTATCCAAAATTATATTTCATAATCATAAACTTCTCAAGCCCAGAATAACTGTAAGCTCAGGCTCAGAATTTCATAGTAAAATGTCAATGAATACAAATATAAATTCAATTTTCACAGGCTCTAAGGAGAATACAAATGATTGACTTCCTATTCTTCAGTCAATAACTTATTGACAGTTCTAGGTCCAAATGACAAAACAAAGAGCAGAAATCAATGGCAGTGGAGCAAAGTTCAGATCAATAGCTGAATTTCTCATTAATGGAGTGAATGGCAGTTTTACTCACTTTGACAGAAAAAGACACAAGCCTCATGCCCTTTCTGATTCAGAATGGAAGGGCAGAGGTCAAATATGCACAACGAATGTGAATCTGCATTTTCTTTAGACCAAAAAAACCTTGCATCTATGAAATTCATTTTTAAACAGATATATGACCCCTAGAGTAAAGTCCAACAGACTTCATTAGAAATTATGCTTAAGCACTTACAGTGCTGTTAGGGGCTATAAACCTGCTTTCACACACAGTGTTGCTGTTTAGTTATAGGCTCCAGAGCAGAATAACATTCATAAATTTACCATTCGCACAAGCAAAGTAATTTTGTGTATGTGTGTGTGCATGTGTGTGTGGTGGGGTGAGCTCAGCTGTGTTTGTCACAGGTAAAAAAAGGGTACACAATCTTCCAAATTCACTTGTGCTTTTCAAAACAGCATACTGATAAGAACAACATTTATGCCACATTTATTTTCTGATCTTTAGTTAAAATAAATAAATAGGGGAAGTTCCTGATAATGACTGGCAATTATATAGATGAACAAAAGAAATAAATTAATAACAACAAATATCTATTGAGCCAATTCAGTCTAATTATATAGAACAGTGATTGTACTAGTTTCCCAATGTCTCACCCTGCTTCATGGATAATTCTTGTGACTTATACATCATCTTTTTATTATTTTAAATAATAGCCTATTGTGTTAAAGAAAACCCAATTCAGTAGCAGTACACTGGTAAAGTTTTGTAGAATACATGGGTTGCACCAGTGATTCTCACATACCTATTCTGATATATATAAAAAATAGCTTTTCCTTCATCAAAAGAAGAATTTCCTGAAAGAATGATAAAGTAGAAAGCAATGGGCAGGCACCCCCAAAGCTATTCAAGCTCATAAATCAGAGCTCACAAAAACAGTGACAGTAGTCACTAATTAAACCTAGCCATTTATGAGAAATGGTTTTACACATATATTTGAATTGTGGTGGGTTTTTTTTTTTAAATACATTTTACTGATGGCCATATATAAAGGATAATAGAGGATTATATATGACCTGTTGAGTGGTCAGAAAATTACTGGAAATTGCTATAGAGGTCAACAGATCAATGGGTTAACAGTAAAACCACCTACTTATATGCTTATAATTATCTGTAAGACATGGTACTTAGGCCTATCATGCTTATGACATTTATTAACCTTTTATAATCTATTTACACATACAATGCTCTGTCAGGAATGATAATGTATCTGCAGCATGAAGATTGATTTATATCAGAGCAGAATCTGAAGAATCTAATATCTCTTGTGCTCAAATCAACCTCCCATAACATCTCAGATAAAAGCCCATGGGTTTCTTTTGTAAAATAAAAAAGTATAAAAATCTGAAACTGTGTAAGTAACATACTGCAGAAGTTCTACTTATCTTTTTTTATTTCATCTTATAGATTTTTTTCATACTGTTAAATAATAAATAGTAGTAATCAACTAAATACCATATAAATTTGCAAAGCATGAATATGACAAATATTAGGTCATTCTTAGTTCAAATGTGCTTCTATAAGAAGAAATTGCTGTAAAATTGACAGCTTAATTCAGGTTAAACTCTTTCATTATTTTTCACTGGCTCGTAATATTTTAGGCTTCACAAAAGCTGAATGGAGGTCACAGATGCTTATGAAGTTATCAGTATTTTGGAAATTCAGATCCTAAACCATATAAATTATATCACACACACTATACGCATCCTACTTTCCCAGACTTTTGTATGCCAATTTCTTCTTGTTTCCATGAGAACATTGCCTTTACATGAAGTCACAAAATTCATTAAAATGCTAAGCAATGCTAATCAATCAGCCAGGCATGAATCAGACTCAAAGAAGAAATGTGGTCCTAATCAAGTTAGGGAAGTACAAGAAGAAAGGAGAAAAATGGAGCCATGGGTGATAAGGAAAGAGATGTTTCCAAACCTATGCTTCCATGCCACTGGAATGATGGAACAGGACTGGTTCTCCTTAAAGAGACCTGCTCAGCTGATTGAGCAAGGGTATTATGGACTGTTCCTCTGGTCTTATTGCTGATTGTTTTTCATCAAGGAATATAATGGTTGGAAAAGAGCAAATGGTAATGAAAGAAAAACAACTTGAACTTTGTGAAGCTTCCTGGAGTTTCGATTAATTTTGGGACATAAAGGACCAGCTAACAATGAACAACCTCCAGAAATCTCAATATATTTTTAAACAATGATCAAGCTCCATCCTGTACAAGTAGGAAGGAGAAACAGGAAGAGGAAATGTGAACACTGGATTTAAATAACAGCAGCCCCTTCTATCCAAAAGTATTCTTCAGTAGTTATATCTACCAGTTAAAACAAATTTCCCCACATATTTTAAGATATATTAATTAGTTTGACATGAACTGAGAAACACCAAGACCTATAAGGAACCCTGAACTTCTAGTGCCAGCTGAATCCAGCCATCTTGGTTTGACTTTCAGCCTCCAGCTCAGCTGCTGCATTTCTACACAGAGCCTTCTATATGGCTGTGGTTTCAGGGCTTCCTATTCAGTATGCTAGACTTTGCAAATACTTTTTCTAAGTGTATTGTCTTGGTGCATGATGTAGGAAAGCCTGGACAACTTTGTCTCCCAGACACTTAAAAGTTAGGCATTGCAGTGCTCCTTGTGAATGTAATCCCTAGTTCTTTACCATATCCTTATCGATATGTGTGAAAAAGACAATGTGACCTCACTTGCCAGCTTCTCAAGCATGAGTACAGGGAGTAATATATCAGATCTTTAGTTTAAATCTACTCATATTCCTATATGTGATCAGATAACAAGTTCTTTTTCAGCTTTAATTTATCAATGAATGGGGACTGTGAAATGGCAATTCCTTTGGATTTATCTATACTTATGTTTCCAGAACTTTCAAAAAGAGTAAACACTGGGCAATGATACTATAATCTAGAGGATTTGCAAAGGTAGTCACAGGCTCTCTGTGATTTTACCTGCCTCACTGAGGAGAATCAGGCAAAGGACCTCTAAATCCTTAATTACCGATGTACCAGATAGACAGAGCACAGAAGGAATTTTCATATTAATAAGATAAGGACTATTTTAATTTATTCACAGGGCTAAAAAACCTGGTTACTTCTGAAATCCATTAGTAAGACAAGTAATTATCTTTACATTTGTTAGTTTTCAAAATTAGGATTAATTTTAATACATTCCTTTTCAAAACTTGTTCTTAAATTTTTCAAAGTATAGCAGGAAATGACTGCATTTTAGTCTAAAGTGAAGATTCTACATAAATAACATGATGTTAGTAATGTGCTTAAAAGCACATGATCTAATCACTTTTACTTACATTTTTATATACCAATAAATCTATTCCACAATCATATGCTAATAATTCAATTTTGTTTAAGCACTTCCAGATGTTGGGACAGCCTACCGTATTCTGGTGGATTTTAGAAGTTACATAAAATTTAAAAAATAGGTATCAGTCTCAATCATGGACTTTACTAAACTAATTAGTGTCTTTCTGTTGTTGATGGGGATACTCTCAGCCCTGACTCAATGAAATACATATGTGCAGCTTTGCTGACCAAAGGAAAGCATAACTGAAATAATTCCTTCTTAGATTTAAAGTTAAAAATAAATCTGATATTTCTTAGTAATCAAAAGACTAGGGCTTGAGATAATGTGAGGAAATGGCCATAATTTTCACAGGATTTATCAGAGTTCACCAAGCACTTATGTCATAAATTTTATTCTGCCATTTTTATCTTTTCCGGGGCAGGGGGGAGGTGTTGCTTGTTTCTGAGGAATTCTTAAATGGTATGCTAGATGTCTGTTTAATTGTTGTTTATCAAACCTCCTGAAAGCTTATGGAAAGTTTTCTATCAATATCTTTGGCCTTTAGACCAACTGTTGGTCTTGACCAAAAGCCAGTGATGTGGGCCTTTTTTAATTGTGATCTACAAATCTACAGATGAATGTATTTTTTTACTGACTTGAAAATCATAGAATCATAGAATTGTTAAGGCTGGAAAAGACCTCTGAGATCATCTAGTCCAACCATCAACCCCTCCCCCTCAATAAACCAAACCAAAACAAANAGCCTGTAGCATTGCATGGGACCTGGCACTTGGCCTTGTTGAAGCTCATACAGTTGGCCTCAGCCCATTGATCCAGCGTGTCCAGATCCCTCTGCAGAGCCTTCCTGCCCTCAAGCAGATCAACACTCCTGCCCAGCTTGGTGTCATCTGCAAACTTACTGAGGGTGCACTCAATCCCCTCATGGAGGTCATTGATAAAGACATTAAACAAGGCTGGCCCCAGTATGGAGCCCTGGGGAACACCGCTTGTGACCGGCTGCCAACTGCATTGAACTGCATTCACGACAACTCTCTGGGCCTGGTCATCCAGCCAGTTTCTCACCCAGCGAAGGGTGCACCCATCCACACCATGAGCTGCCAGCTTCTCCAGGAGAATGCTGTGGGAGACAGTGTCAAAGGCCTTACTAAAGTCAAGGTAGATAACATCCACAGCCTTTCCCTCGTCCACTAGGCGGGTCACCCAGTCATAGAATGAGATCAGGTTGGTCAAGCAGGAGATAATACTGAAGGATAATCCTGAAAGATCTTAAAAATGCATTTTTATATTTTGAATTCTTTTCAGCCTTTTGGAGTCTATAGTATGGATACTTATGTCTATATGGCTTTTATAATTTGGATGTTTAGTCCTTTTTTTTGTTTTTATTTGGAATTCAGCAGAATAAGAGATTCCATCAAGAGCTATTCCATCTCTAAACTATGGTGGTTTAAACACTCTTTCATCTGAACTCCAGTAAAACATGTCAGGTCAGATCTGGTGAAGTGTTAAACTTTGTTAGTTCTCAGTGACTTCCTTGGGATTTGAAGCTGCCTGAATATCATCTAGTTTTGATCTTTATAATCAAGCACTATTGCTGGTATCTGGTATAGTTTCCATGTGTGCTGACTTGGTGTACATCTCTCACGTTTCTGTATGCAAGACTGCTCTTCAGTCTTAAGCAACACAACACCACAAATTTTCAATTTATGTTTATACAAGCATTCATTGATAAGAGACACAGTCCAAACAGTTAGTCAAGTTTTTTGCAGTCTTCAGAAATAAAGAAAATAGGATCTGGCATTTTATTAATTTTCTAAATACTGACTATGTTTAATCCAATATATAGTGTTATAGATGCACAATAATACATTTTTCAGGATGATTTTTTTTACAGTTGGTCTTGACATCTTATGCAGTGATTGGCTTGGAGAATTTTAGCTTTTTGTCTGTTTGGTTGTTTTTTTCCCTGAACTCTGATACAGAGTGTATGTGTTTTTCCCTTGATTTTAATATCTGTCTATTCTGTACAAAGCTCTGAAATCATTAAATTAAGCAGCCTTTAATCATAATGGGGAGAGAGGAGGGAGACCAAAGTAGATGCCATTCTCTCACAGCTTAATATCTGTAAGTTGTATTGAAATGCCTGAGAAAACATTGAAGTTTAAAATCTGAAGTTTAAAATTTCTTAGAAAAAGAAGAAAAGTTTAAAAATGTAAAAGATGAAAAGGAACTAAGGAGTGGACTGAAAATTTGATTTTTTTACTTTCCTTTTGGGATCTACATTGTTCTATGGAGATTTTGACTTTAAATGTCTGAAGTGTTAGACATTACCTATAAACTCAGAAGGAAAGGAAAATTATGAAGGAGTGTTAGACCCTTAAAGTTTTCTTCACAGTTTTGCTTTCCTCCTGAGACTATGAGACCAATTCAGCTGTCCATGTTCAGACATGTTTCCGATACCCTTTTGCATGTCCATCTGGCTGCAGGTTGATGCTAGAAGGAATGGTAGTGGGTCTTCTTTAGATCCCAGTCATAACTCCCAGCACAAAGTGAATGTCTCAGATACGTGGTACACCCTAAATGTACCATGCAACAAAGCTGAGTTCTGAAAGTCCGTACGTAGGGATCTAGAGATGTGTTTAAGCATGCATAATGTTCAACAAAGATGTAGAAATCAATTGCATTGCTCACTTGTAGGCATCTGCTTCTACCAGGATGCTTATTTATCTAAAATATCTGCTTAAGATGGCAGACATGACAGAGGACCTATGTACTACCTGTGCCATTCCGGAGCTGCACTTGGGGTCAGCCCTTGGTCGATACAGGCAGTGGAGTCTGGGAAGAAATTTCCCTCACCAGCGATCAGATTACTGACTTTCACTGCTGTGCTACACCCAAATGATGATAGCACATATCACACTGTACAGACCAATTACCTAATTCTGTGTTCTGTATACCTTTTAAAGAGGGAATAGCTTGCTGCACATATTATAAGAACGTAGACCTGATATACAGAGATGGCCAAAGATTCACAGCACTAGCTCACACAATGCACAGAAGTAGTTTGACCACTTCTATGTTGAGCTAAGAGAAATCTCAGCAATGACAGCATACATACTAGTCATTCTAGTCTTGAGTCAAAAACCTTCTGAAAAGGAATAAAACTCACTAAGTAAACATTTTTTTTCCCCCACACTTGAGAACTCTCAACCATTTCTACAGCAAAATACCTTCTAAAAGTTTATAAGGCTGATCACAGTTTTGTGATTAAAATTGCTAGGATTTGCTGTTATGTTAGTTTTCAGATAAACAACCTTTTGCAGTCTCTGGAACAAAGGAAGTAAGTAAAATTCTTGGCCTGAAAATTTTATCAACCAAAGTCCCAATCCAGAAAAAATAAATTACTTTTTTCATAAATTGTGGTTAATCCAGTTATTAAAAGTCTCGACTTTTCATCCCAGTCACTGTCTTCTCCAGTAAAGCATAGAAGTCTCTACTGATAAAAAGTCATACAGAAATGTAACTCACACTGGACTGTTATATACTCTTCGGTATTCTCTTTTTTATTTTCAAGTAGAGAAGATAGATGGAAGGGGTATGCTTCCAGATGATATGGGAAATATGGGACTTTAGAAGGAATTTGAGTGACAAGAGAAAGGGCACAGGTGGGACCATTTGTCAGGCTGACATTGAAACAGAAGATATGTGCAAATGCACAGTAGTATAGAGAGAAAGATGAGGTTCTATGCAAACAATTAAAGGTAGCAGAGAGAAACACTTCAAAACTTTTTGATGTATTCAGTTCTTTTGAGCAGTATTTAAACAGTTAATATTTTCTACTGATACCTTGAAGAAGTCATCTGTATTTGCAATAGACCCATTCAAGCTTCACCAGAATTAAAAAGCATAGATGTTTTCTACAATTATGACTCCCAGTGAAAAATTAGCTGTCCTTTATAATAAAGTTATCTAAAACATTTGGCACATCAAATTAACCTGGTAAAAGACTGTCTATTTTGGGGACTGTGAGCAGGAAAGAATTGCTTTAGTGACCATGTCAGCTTTATTCAGTAGCTGAGATTATTCTGGAGGAATATTTTTATTCCTCTGGAAGAGGAATAATTTCAGAGGACCCACTTCTCTGAAGGCAATTGTGAAGATTGAATACAGAAATATAGCTGGTGTACTGTGGAAGGATCTGCAGCACTTTACACTTCTTTTCCAGTAGTCCATAGTTTCATATCAATCCATTTTGAGGAATTATGTTAGGAAGGTAATTGGAGTAAAGTTGTGAGGAAAAGGAAAAACATAAACAGAAATTATAAGAAGTGAGAAAATGGCTATTCGTTTAGTCTTAAGGCAGTAGATTGTCATGACTGTTACTGGTCTTAGTTCTAACATGGATGATGGCTGAAATGAGCAACAGGGAAATTCTCTAAATTGGTTTACCTCAAGCAGCTATGGCATCACAGAGAACCTGTGGAGATTATGTAGTCCAAGCCTTCACTCGAAGCAGGGTCAGGTAAAGCATGTTGCCTAGGGCCATGTCCAGTCGGGTTTTGACTACCAAAAGAGTCAAAACGTTTTGACCACCAAAAGGTTGAAACTCCACAACCTCACTGGGAAACCTGTTCCTATGTTCAGTCACCTTCACAGTAAAATGTACAGTAAAATCAATAATTAACTTATTTAATTATTTATGGCATGAAATAAATAAGTGGATGGAAAACCCTTCAGAATGGAAGACAAGAAGACAGATGCCAAAGTCCTCTATTCTTGGTCTGTAATCTACCCAAGGTGAGATAAGGGTAAGGCATCCTTGAACTTTCAGGTTTTTACCTAAGATGCAAAAGGCCTAAGGACACTGCCTGTCCTGAAAACACATGCTGACTGAAGTGGTATTCATACTGGCTAACATGTCTGTTGAGTCTGTTTGCAGACATACACAGGTCTCTACTCATTCACGGTGAGGAACACAACAATGAGGGAAGGACCCCTCTATGCTTTATGTCATATTTCTACTGGTATTTCTATACTAAACATGG
>VZTL01035634.1:0-22510 GCA_013400535.1 Scopus umbretta | reverse complement strand
GGTTGGGTTTTTTTTTCCTCCCTCTTTGTATGTTTTCATTATAGACTGAAGAGCAGCATGTGTGTTATGGGAACAAGAAAGCACAAGATGGGAGAGGCATCAGAAACAAACCCGTTGGTGTCAGCTGCAGCCTGTGCCAGCAGAGAAACCCAGCCTTGGGGTTGAAGGCTGTTCCTTCCTCTCTCTTCTCATTGAGACCAGACTGTGCAGGATTAGTGCCCAGCTGTCTGCATCTGGCCGGGTACACTTGGTTTTCAACGATGCATTACCTCAGGCAAGGTCTGAAGTCCCGTTTTCCTAAATCTCCTCAGATCCCAGAGGGACATTCAAAGAGTTAATCGCGATGTTTGGATGCAGAACTCGGCTCATCTCGGTGGATGAAGGAATCCCAGTCCTGGCACGGCACTCGCTGCCATATGCAGCCGCGCCAGTGATATTTTCCTTCATCATTTTTCTTCTCTGCATGTTCATTTGAGGTATTCCTGTTCCAAGCTCATGTTCTGTCCAACACACTACCCAGGCTGTAGCAGCAGTAGTTGCCTCTGCTAAATGAATGTTTGCTAATAATGCCTTTCCGTCTGGATGCTCATCATATCTGCTAAACGTATTTGTCATTTCTTCCATCCCATTTCCATTATAACATAAATAACAGACAGATTGGAACCCACACTGTCCTGCAAATTGGCAGTTGCTATTTTGACCACACTGCCTTTTATTGAGATATAATAAAGTATGCTCTTTTAAGATCCTACCTTGCAATGCTGAAGCCTAAACGACATATCAAGTGTGTGTCAATGGCAGTGAAATTTAAGTGCCTCACATCTTAGTCATGGGTCTGGTCTATCAAGCTGCAGTGAGGGGAGGAAGAGATGAAACAAAGTGAAAGCATGCTGCTTTTATCAATTGCTTGCATCCTGGTACTTCGGGTCAAAGTCTTCCTAAGAAAATCTATCACTTTCATGCCAGATGCAATCACCTATTTCTTTCCATGGCTGGATGCACAAACTTCAAAAGTCAAAACTTGCTGTACTCTCAGATCTTTTGACGGATGCAAGGTACCATTTTGATTACTTCTGCACAGCTGAGCAGGGCACAAATCCTGAGCTACTGAGAGGAGAGCGGTTTGAGTAAACATAGCCTTAGTGCTTGTGAGCTAATCCTATTTTTAGCACATATGCTCTTTCTCATCCTAAGTATATGGAATATTGCAAATACTGTGATATGGAAGAAACTGTAATTCATGTGTGTTTTTTCTATACACCCGATTCCCAAGGTCACATGAGTGTGCCTGTACGTGGGACTTGTGTAACCCCGGGGCGAAGGCATAGCTGGGCCGTTGAAGGTGATTTATCAGAGCTCCATTCATTCACTCTTGTGACCACTGCAGATCACTTGCTTTACAAACTCTTAGGGTCAGAACTGAAACCTTGACTCCTAGCTTGTATTGCTCCTGTGGATGCTACAGGTCACTTGCAATCCAAGGAAAGGTGGATGGAGTGTGGGGAAGAGCGTTATACCTCTTCACTGCCATGAAGCAAGGAGGAAACTGGGCTATGAAACTCTTCAGGTCTGAGAGCTCCACTGGATATTGCTCTCTACAGGGAACGGGAAATGCTTTGGATAATGTTAATATATTAAAACTAAACTACGTCTGAAAAGTACTGATCTGAGAGACCACATCCTTGTTACATGTGCTGACTACACCCAGCTGGAAATGTATCTCAAACCCTGCACAACTGACAGATTTGTCATAAAATCTAGTCTGTTCTGTCTAGGTTGATAAGGATGCCACTCTATGGATCATGCGAGGAGAGGTGTCTCAAAGAGACAGAGAAAAGCTCATATTTGTGTTCACTGAGGTGTTGCTGACACAATTTAGCATGCGGTATCCAGCTCATTTGGAATTCAGTGCCGACTTCATCCGCATCATAAAGTGAATCCTGTTTTACAATTCCCTTGAACATTCTCTAAATGATGGCATCTGAAAACAAGCACCACCATTTGTATGCTGGAATTGTGCTTCTGAAATTAATTCTTAACAGTATAACCCAGGATCTCAGTTAGACACATACAAATAGAGGCCCTGCAGCGACTGGGAACTGGAGACGAGTCTTTTTAGTGTGAGGTTGCTGCTGGCTTGAGCCAAGACCCAGGTGTCTGTGCAGCTCATCCCTGACCTACCTCATTTCTGAACTCCCGAGACTGTAGGATACAGGGTGGATGTAAACACATGCAAGCATTACAAATAAAATGGAAGAGAAGTTTGGCCATGGGAAAAAAATCATGTGAATTGAGACAGGGTTGGGGGATGTGTGTGTGTTTTCCCAGTGAACAATTACTTGTAAAAAATTGAAGCTTTTCTTAGGAACAAATTGGTTATAATGAAACCTAGATCTATAGTAGAATTCCTGGTTAATACAACAAAGCAAAACCCCAAACCATAAATAATTACGTAATGTTGGGAATTCAAAGCAGGTTCTTTCATAGCTCAGAGAATCTCTGTTTGTTGGGTGCTAGAAACTTTATCTCCTTTTTTATTTATTATTTTGTTTTATTTTTCCCTCCATGATGGATTTTGTAACATTTCAGACCACTCTGATGCAGAATGGGGAAACTGGTGTGTTATTTCCAAAATGTTTACAGCACAGGAGAACATATTGTGCCCAGCTCTTCCCAGAAGAGTTGTATCATGGATCACCTTCCAGACACATGCTTAATCTTACTGTTTCTTAGGAGTTTTTTCTTAGCAATATTTTGATTTTTTTATTGGGGATTTAAATTGCCCTGGCCGTGTGGAAGTCTGGTTTCAGCTTGGGTGCCTGACTTGCTCTTGTAGTACTGATCTATGCCTGATTATCTTATACCTAATGCTGCCATTTCCTTGGCACATGATCTTGGCCTCTAAAGCAGATGCATGCATGCACGTGAAGATTTACTATGTGTCCCATTTGTAAGTCAGTTTAGAACTTGCCATATTTTAATAATTCAGAGACAAACAGGACTTTGGTGTGACACAATCTCAGTCACAAGAACACCAGCAGTTGGCCAATGATTGCTCATCTGTGATTCAATAAATGATAGATTACGGCAAGTGAACGTTAGGCCTCTGAAACAGGTGTTTACGAGAGCTAGAAGTGCATACCTCTTCTAATGCATTCTTTATAAATTATTTGCTGGGATTTTCAGCTCTGGTGTGCAGCAGCTGAGGAGGGATGTGAAAAGCACTCTTTATACAGAGATAAAGTGAAACACTTTCATGGTAATAGTTTGTTTTAAAATTAGTTTTACATCTCATCTATTATGAAATGTGAAGGTACGCTTCTAGCTACCTATGAGATCCAGGCAGGCAGGCGTGAGGAACAACAAAGACCTGCTTTCCATAATTTTATATCAGAGTGTGCAAGTTTCTTATTTACTGCTTTCAAAACTGCCAGTATGCCAGATCCCTGACAGAGCAGCCGTGGCTGCACAGCACATCGACGCAGCGCTTCACAAAGGCAGAGCGGAGTTGTCTGGGGAGACTTTTCCCTCTGCTTGCTATGCTAACATTGCATCAAATATTTACAGGTGCTCTACTGGTAGGAATCCCAGCAAGGTGAGGAAAACGCAGAATAACTGGGTCTTTGTAGCAAGAGTCCTTCTCCTATAAACAGCACCTGATCGTAATGTTCGAATGAAAGTGGAGACACAATTAAAACATTAGGAGTTAAGTGAAATGCTATTGTAGTAAGAGCATGAATGTATTCATGTCTGATATACTTATTATTTTGCTCATTTTTGCTCATTTATTTGTTTAAGTAATGGACAACTAGATGGTGGATTGCCGTTGTCTTAGGCGGTATGATGAATAGGATGTCCTCTTGAGATTTTTCCATCCTTTCTAAGATGCCAGGTGTCACAGTAGCACCTGCAAGCAGCAAACAACAGATAGCTTTAGAAGCTCTTTCTGTGCCATCTTTGGTGAGGCCATCTCCACAGTTTGGGCTAGAGTGCACTACAAATGTCCGTCTCTTCAAGGTAGTGGCTAGTGTAATGAAAGGGTCTGATGTCTGACCGGCAAAGCTGTACAAAGAGTCCTTGGTCCTTTCCAGCAAGTCTTTTTTTTCAGCTTGTAGAGGATGGATGCACTGAATAGACACCAAGCAGAGCTTTGCTGGTATGGCTGCATTAACCAAAGAGCACTTCTGCAGAATAATGGTTTTTATTTCTATAAGGCCCCCTCTCCTGGTATAAGGAGAACCAAGAACTGACCCCCCAGGCAGTTCTGCCTTTGGTCGCTGCTCGTGTCATAGAATAGAATCATTAAGGTTGGAAAATACCTCTGAGATCATCTAGTCCAACTGTCAACCCAACACCACCATGCCTACTAAACCATGTCCCAAAGTGCCACATCCACACATTTTTTGAACCCCTCCAGGGATGGGGACTCCACCACCTCCCTGGGCAGCCTGTGCCAATGCCTCACCACTCTTTCAGTAAAGAAATTTTTCCTAATATCCAATCTAAACCTCCCCTGACACAACTTGAGGCCATTACCTCTCATCCTATTGCTGGTTACTCAAGCAAAGAGACCAACCCCCTCCTCACTGCACCCTCCTGTCAGGGGGTTGCAGAGAGTGATCAGGTCTCCCCTCAGCCTCCTCTTCTCCAAACTAAACAACCCCAGTTCCCTCAGCCACTCCTCACAGGACTTGTTCTCCAGGCCCTTCGCCAGCTTCGTTGCCTTTCTCTGGACACGCTCCAGCACCTCAACGTCCTTCTTGTAGCGAGGGGCCCAAAACTGAACACAGCATTCGAGGTGCAGTGTCCCGGCAATACAGACCGAGAAGTCTGTCTCATTGCTGGCTCTGGATCTTTCTCGGATGCTCTCCACTCCTTTGGGTAAGACGCTCCCTTTGATCAGGCAGGGGAGGAGCCCATGGGAGCTGATCCCCACCGTGCAGCCCTGCATTGCTCAGATCAGCCCACAGCCCTGTGAGCTGGGAAACCAGTTAGGAAGTTTCAAAGAGAAAATGGTGTGACTTATTCATCTGTGACCAATAGATTACATGCAATTATTCCAAAATTATATCTACATTTTCATCTACTTTGAAAACAAATGGAACTCAAAAAAAAAAAAAAAGTAGGCAGCCCATTGAATAGTTCTGAAGCGAGAAAAGGGTCGCTAGTTAATGCGATGAGCGACAAATCAGGAGACTTTGAGTCAGTTCTTTTAAAATTCTTTTAAAGTCTTAGTACTTAAAGTATACCTTGATAAATAATAAATTAGTGATTAGTTTTTATATCACAAAGATAATTTAGGGGTGGGAATATTACTCTTTATATTTCGTGCTAGCAATAAATGCTGCTGTGATGGGCAACTTAGACTGCTAGGCCTCCTCCATTATATCACTGTGCCACACCAGCACAATGACTTCAGTGAATAATTGGAGAATTACTGAGATAAATATTTAGTACTGGTAATAAAAGTAAAAAAAAAAAAACCAACCCACCAAGAGAACTCAGTAATTGTATTTCACCTTCTTGGGCTATTCAAAGGAATAAAAAGTGTACAGTACGTGGATATAAAATACACCTTGAAGAGCTTAACTTTGGGCTCCCTAATGTCTTCTGTTCCTTTTGGGAAAGACAGCTTTCTCTCCAAGGCAATTCAGAAAAAAACCCTAACCTTGTATTTAAAGGAGCACATAAGGGACCAATCTGAGACTCTTTTGTCAAGCACTGGAAAAAAAGCTATCGCTGCCCTGAATGATTTACAGATAGAAAAGATGGACGAAGCCCGGGAAGGACCCAGAAGCCCAGGGTCTTGCCCGATGTCTCAGGTCTTCAGCAGCAGAGCTGGGAAGGGACTTGCATTTGCTGTCTCATAGCTGGGGACCCTTCCTGGGAGACACCGGACATGCTGCACTCAGAAATGTGAACAGAGCTGTTTGGCCTAGGAATCCACAGCACTCTTGCTGCTGATTAGTATTATTATTTTGTTTGGTTTTTTTTTTTTTTCCGAGAGGATGCAGATTCAAGTCCTTGTACATTACCATTTTCCATGCCTTTGATATGGACTCAGAGCCCTTCATTTGATCTTGCTGTTTTCCTCTTTGTTGTTTGCTGCTCTGGTGCATCAGCAAAACCAGCTTATTTTGCATGAAGACTCAATACTTTTGTATGATTCGCTTGCAATCCACCTAAACCTTTCTGCTTGCCAAATACCCTATACTCTTAATCCAAGCATGAGCTGAGCATCCAAACGTGGTTTTAATGCAAAGTCTTTCTCTAATGCCAGCCAGCAGGACTGTCCTGAAGGGATGAGCCAGTTTAGTGATCAGCACAAGGCTTTGATTCTTGTCTCTGTGCAGAGATTGCAAATGAGGAGAGTGCAGGCTGATTTTCATGCAAACTATGAATCTTGTGTGATTAAGGACCAAAAAAAAAAAAAAAAGAAGACATCACTTTTATCCTCCCTCATCTGTGCAGACAAACTCCAAGTAGCATTTTCTTCTCAGTTTCAAAATATTTTAATACCCCTGTCTTCTGTCTTGATCCAAAACACTGGAACACTGAAATGCACTGACAGGAGAAGCCCGGTTTTATTCCACTCCTACCCCAATTTTGGAAAAAAAACAAATGCTTCAGCTACCTTTTGAAAGAACCTCCAGGTTTCTAGAAGTACGAACCAGGGGAGTATTCTCTGGTTTCAGGCTAGGAGAGAGAGTTACTGAAGTTAACGCTTCTGGTTATTGCTTACTGTTACAAGTGCCACTATTGGCACTGAACATTAAGGCTTTTGAATCTGATTCCACTTTTTTTTTTCTGAAATATTCTTTTATTTCTGTGCTAACCCTTCTTGAGAACTTCAGATTCTTCTTCAGCTTAAAACTTTTTCACTATATACTTTTTTTTTCCCTGCAAGTTCTGTGATGCCTTCTCTCTGGGCTATCGACATCTCTGTAGCTAGCTGGTGTGCGAGGGGCCCGCTCGTTGAAACAAATACTGCTTGTCTGAACATCACTTCCCATCTGGAGTGGCTGAATATTCACTTTAAAAAATGGATCTATCCTTTCTTTTTTTTTTTTTTTTTCCTGCCAGTGCTTAGCACTACAGTACTTGTTGCAGCTGATTAATGAAATAGATAGTGGTCCTGATGATACAAATTAAGATGATGAGCATCTAACAGCAGTCCAATGAACATCACAGGCCATTTTCATTCTTAAGCTGTCCTTATTTGTTCCGGTTGGGGATATAGTTTGACTTCTAAGAGTGTTACACGTAGAAGAAATGAAGGAAGAATTAACCCCTGTAGCATGAAAAAAAAGTAAATTGGTACATATTTGAAACACCTCATGTCTCATTTCTTAAACTAGTTATTCTAGATAATGTGGTCAGAGCCTCTTCAGACAAGGATCCCGTAGGTAAACAACCAGTATCTAATACAACGATCAAAGTGCTTGAGTTAATTTGTTTTTCATATTCAATTTGCCAGTAGATACACACCAGAGAGTGTCGGTCTCCTGCACTCAGGAGGCTCAGAAGAAAGCAGAGGATGCATAAACACGCGAGTGTCACAACAGGCACGGTTCAGGAAGAAATGCGGTTAGGAGGAATTACAAAGCAGAAACAGTGGGTCTTGTAACTTTTACCGAGGTAAATGAACAAATCTTGCCTATGTTCATGTGTCACATCCTGTCATTCTAATGACTTCAAACCTTTTGTGAACAGTCATGCATCTTCCTTTATATATTTACATATATATGCACTCATTCTTGAAAATATAAACTGATTTCTTGGATACTGGAGCTATCTATAAAGGTAGATGCATGTGCTGGGTTTTTTTTCTCCTCTCCTTCCCTTTCGTAGTCATAATGCACTTTGTGATTTCTTTGTTTTACAGCATCCTTTAAAATGACACATTTTATCAATTCTCTGGGTAGTATTGATGTTTTGCCCTTTTAAACATGTCATTTGATTTTCTGATGTTCCTCTCTTATTCTCCATCTGTTTTCTTGTAATGCGTTCATTTGGTGGCAATTTCTCATTGGGTCCCTAAAGGTTTATTCCAGGAGTTGCCTTGAGCTTATTTTTTTTTCCCCTTGTTTTGAAATGTTTGACATGCGACTGAATTCTTTCAATGCGTGAGTGGTGCAGGCACCAGTCCTGTTCTCACTGCAATCTTATTTAAGTATTTCATCATGCAGAGCACATTTTCTTGCCTTCAGGATCCCTGTGGATTCAATCAGAGAACAATTTTTAACAGCAAATGAGGAGAAAACCCCACAGTGATATTTTAGATTGTGGACATCCTTTGTGTGGCTTTGGAGATGTTTCCCAAAAATAAGGGAATCCTAGGATATCAGAAAACTGTAAGGAAGCTTGTGCTGTCCCCGTTCCTCCTCTGTTTTTTCTGTTGTGGTGACCGTTCATGCTGCCCTGATGTCAGGCTGGTGTTTGCATCTCGGAGAGGGGAACATCTGGGAAGTGTAGGTGCCGACCAGCTTTGGTCAGAAAATGAGCACGGTTCCCTGTGAGCCGTGTGAGGACTGTGCTGTACGGAGTCAGGTATAAACACAGCCCTGTGCCCGTCACGTTAATGGTTTGGGTGAAGGTACACTTCACGTACACCCGGACCAAGCGTTTCTATAAACTGATAATGCTTATAAAAGCCCAAAAGCATCTCCCTGGCACCTGGTTAGATTGGATATGAGGAAAAATTTCTTTATGGAAAGAGTGGTGAGGCATTGGCACAGGCTGCCCAGGGAGGTGATGGAGTCCCCATCCCTGGAGGGGTTCAAAAAACGTGTGGATGTGGCACTTTGGGACATGGTTTAGTAGGCATGGTGGTGTTGGGTTGACGGTTGGACTAGATGATCTCAGAGGTCTTTTCCAACCTTAACGATTCTATGATTCTATAAAAAGCCTACCAAGTATAGAGGCTGTTTGCAATTGCTATCGTACGCTCTCTTTAATTACTCCGCATTAACACCGGGACGTGCCAAAGTATTTCATAGACTCACAATATGTAGTCTCTTCGCTGCTGCTGTGCTGCTCAGGGTAACGCTTTCTGAAAACGTTCTTCAGATTTCAGATGATGTGACATGGCTTTTCCTTTCAATTTTCAAACAGATTTTTGAAAATATTTGCAAATATTTTCAAAAGTTTTTAGAAGTTATAAGGAAACACTGATATGAAGCAAAGGTTTGATGGGGGATCAGGTAGAGAACCCTCCAGCGTTAGGAGGGTTCTGTACTGATTAAGTTAGAGGGCTGGAGAGGTGCCACAGTTTCCTGATCTTTGAGATGAGCTGTCTTAAGTCAGGCTCTGAACAGGGAATATCTCAAACACTAAGAATTTCTCTCCTTTAGTTCTCCTATTTTAAAAGTGTCTAGGCTCATGTTTGGTAAATTTAGGCAAAGGAGCTGGGTGGTTTTTTTTTTCAATTTCTTTATCTTTGTTGTGGCTGGCACAAGTTTCAGCCAAAGACCACAAACTTACTCTGTTGCAAAGGAAAAAAATTTTCTGAAGTTGGTGGAAAATGCCTCCATGTGTGAAAATTCAGCGTTTGGGTTCATCACGCCCATTATATGTCAGTGAGTATAATGGGTTTGAGCAGACTTTTGGTCTTGGACTTGTGAATGTAGCTTCTAACTGTTTCCTGCTAAATAGCTCCTTTGGAAATAAATTCAAATTATGTTCAGAGTGTCTGAATATGAAAGCCGTGCGTGGATGAGATATTTTCCAGTATGGCTTGAACAGCCTAAGCTGATATTTTTCAGTAGTTTTTCTTGCAGTGTAAGACGATATTTAGGTAAGTCCAATATGTAACCTCCATATCATCTGCAATAGTCTTTCCAGGTCTATACCTATCAAGGATGACTTAAGGGACAAATGATGTTCAGCTGCATTAACATAACAGATGGAGTATTATTCCAGCCTGGATGGCAGGAGAATGTAGAGTTTACCTCCAGACTCAGCAGATGTCAATTTATATTAACGAGCAACGGCAACACACAATATATTTTATTTTCCTTGTACCCTGTCTTCATTACAAAACATCTGCATACATTATATCCTATTCCAGATGTTTAAAATTAATGCTGTAGCAAACAGCTCACACTTTGCTTTTTCACTGATATTTTTTTTGTCAGCATAAAAATTAGGCCTGATAAAAATGAAAAACCTCATGATGGTTTTCACTGTATTTGGAAGAAATTCTATTCCACTATGAATTTCAGTACCACGGTGTGCTAAAAGGAGCAATAAGACAAGATGGCTTGTCACATATTTATGAGCTTATGAACCTTTTGCTGTCCTTTTTGTTATCCCTTCCCTTGGCAGTGCAGTGAGACTCTGAACCTTGAATTAATGCAAGAAGGATGAGGTTCCACTTTCTAGGACATATGTCCCGGGTACTTGGCAGTTTGTAAATGTCACTGTTGGAAATGGGGAAAAAGAAGTTGTATAGTTGTAAGCCATCAAGTCTGTCATTGTCACAGGCTTCCTAGAAAATGTATCGAACAGTAATGAGTAGCAGATAAAGGACATTAAGATTAAAGGAACTTATATTTTTCTTTATCTTCACAACAATCTACAGATGAATTTCCTAAGGGTGCAATGCTAAATCTTTTGTACACAATAAGCTGTAAATCCTAAAGCTGGAGAGTTTCTGGTCAGCCTGAAAATAGCCTTTCATGTAAATATGCAGGGCCTGAATAATGGCTGAAAAATTATTCAAAGAATAATTACAGCAATTGATCTTGGGATGTTTTGTGGCGTCTTTCATTTTTCATTCTTCAAAGATCTTTCTGTGGCATAGTGTCTTACTGAACCTGCTGAAAGCAAAGCAGCTTACTGGTCATTATAGAAGACGACTACTTCACCTAATTATGAAGGGTGTCTAAGGAAGTGGGTGGAACAAGCATGTCTATTCACACGTATGTGTTTATACACGCCCATGCATATCTATGCATATATATTTTCATATATATATATACACACACATTCCTGTATGTATATAGGTATATAAGGTTCTATCTCAAATACCCTGAAACAGAAAAAAACTGCTGTTGGTAAATGGTATCCAGCTGGTCAGGTGATGTTCATGTATGAATGTAGTTCTGGTCCAAATGAATTTGGCTTTTCTTGACCTAAGGGAGGAGATGCATGCCTTCCCCCAGAGGCAGACAGGCAGAGTATTCTTGTGTAGGCCAGGAAAAGAAATATATCTTTGTTTAATTTACTGTGACTTGATTGTTGACTCAATTGCAGGTCAGCAGCATACCCAGAAAAGTCATATAAATCTTTTTTTCTGCCATGTGGGGGAGAAAACAGATGGACAGTAGAATATATTAATGTTCATTCTCCTTGGGAATCAATAGGAGTCTATATTTTATAAATGGGTCTACTAAACACAAGAGAAAATTCATGAAGCATAGATAGAAAGATGGAGAGAATGAAAAGCCAGCTAATTCCTTTCAAACAACTGATTATTATCAGCATCCTTGAGACATATGTCCATTGAAGGCCCAATACAGGAGAAGGCAATGCTTCTGCATTTATTTTCACCAGGACTGATTGCATTAGCTATGCAGAGACATCAGGCCTGATCCTGTTATTTCTGGAGTACTCTCAGTTCTAAATGACATTTATCACCTCTAGGTACAAAGCTTCTGTTTCTTATTCAGCACCTATTAATAGCAATGGGAGTCTTCACTGGCTTCAGTAAGAACTGGATCCGGTCTGTGATGTTAATAAGCAATTAAATGCAGCGTAAATAGATACACAGAAAAAGGATCATGGGGTAGGAAAAAAACATTTCAGAGAAGAGGAGAGGGAGGATGGTTTACAGGTAATTTTGATGGGAATGAGATTTAGTGGAATATAGTGGGAGTAGGATTTGGAAGGTACAGGTGAATTTTAGGGCTGAAGTGAATCTCACACGGAAGAGAGGGGAAAAAAAGCACAGATTTATAGAAGAAAAAGAGGGATGATGAAAAAGAAGCAGAAGAATAAAAAGTGAAGGGGAGGGAAATGGTAAGTTGGAACAAAATTCAAACTGGGCGACAAAACAAGCTCAGAGAGAAGCGGAAACCCATCAGAAATAATGTTCACAAACGTTTTTGTGTGCCTGGCGTCAGGGCCCTGTCCTACTTACTGAGACTCGAAACACACTTCTCTACTTTCATGAAGGGTTTTTCCTCCTCTCTACTGTTGCAACCTTTCTGCTGCCACCCTCTGAGGGTGCTGGAGGACTCCCTCTTTTAGAGATCCCTCCAGAAAGCTGTTGTGTGGAGCCTCATTTTCCCTTCCCCAAGATGCGCACTCAGCCAAATATCTCTCTCCATCATTCACGCCCCTCCCAATTCTTGAGGGGGGGTGGGTGGGCGGGGGTTAAAAAGAAAATAGAAAGAATCATTGTGCATAAAACTGTAGCTCAATTTCCATAAAAAATAGAATTAGAGAATGATAGAAATGAGAAATATTAGCCTATAACACCACATGCTTCATCAAAAACCCAGCCTTGCAACATGACAGCAGACATCAGTAATTGCCAAAACACCAGCTTTATTTATAGATGAGGGGGAGAGAAATGCACTACTACAAATTCCAATTATGGATAAACTATCCAGCTTACAGAGAGCGCTACTGTCTTTCATTTTCAGTGGCAGAAACTCTATAATGTTCATAGACTTGGTGAGATGCCTAAGATTATTAGAAACTAATGCACTGATATTGTATGCAGATCCCATCTCCATGGTGCACTTGTCTACTTACTGTTCAAGAGAAACAAAGTCCTCGGATGTCTGCAGGCAGAGGCAATATGAACAGAATCCAGCCCCTTGCTGGCCTTTTTTTTTTCAGTTTCTTTGATATTTCACATTTCAGAAGATCATTATGTTCCCTGCTGCTGGTTCTCATACAAAACCAGAGGAGAGATCTTCAGTGTACCATGGAAAAGAAATGTGGTTCTGGACCAGGTGGATAGGCACCTGCTTGCCTCCTGGTACAGACGTGTGACCCAGGGCATTGCAAAGACTCTACTTTAATTAAATCACTTAATTTCAATGAGGCAAGATCTGCCTGAGGCCTGAGCTGACTTGGATTAAGATTTTTAAGGGCTGAAAGAAATGCTCTAGGAACACACCATGCTGCTTCTGCTCTGCAGTCTTGGACAAACAGGGTCTTTTTCACCAGCTTTCTCCACTTACTGGTTTTCACCATTCAGCTCCATAAAATAAGACTCTGATCAAACTCCACTCAATAAAACAATCACTTTAAAAAAAGCCAAAGTGCAAGCATCAAGGTCTTTCTACAAGCTTGTTAAGACTGTGATAAGTTGCAGACCAAGAGCCTGCGCTCCCCATTTCTAAGCTGTTTCAGTGTTTGTACACAATTCCGTGCTCACCGCTGTGTAGTTCAGTCTTGCCCAGGCAGCCCTGGCCTGCAAAGTCACAGGAGTTGGCTATTTTCTTTCACGGGGGTGTTAATTGTCATCACAACTGAAATGAAGAAAGGGGTTCTCAGGGCTCCTGTGTCATTTCTGGGAGCAGCGGGTGGTGTGTGGGTTGTGGCCCTTTCTGATCACAGCTCGGCGGGGCAGTAGCGAGGACGGCCAGAAGGTTGCGAAGGAGGGGAACTGGAGAGCCTGGGTCTGTCGTGTGCAACGTGAGGTTTGGAGACGTGAAATGATCTCTCTGATTTTTGTCAGCCTGTTTTAAAGGCAGGACAGGCGGCAGCAGCAGCTCCGCGCACCTTCCAACTGGTTTTGTGCATTAGGCAAGAGCTGCTGTCTTTAAGAAATGCTGTAAATCCACAGCTGACACAGCAATGCAAGGCTCAGTTTGACCTTCTCAACAGTTACTGGGTATGGATGTGTTTTACCACCACAATACAAATTATTTTGTTTACAGTGTGATAGGAACATTTGTTAGGCTAAATTCTGCAGTGCGTTTGCAATACTTCCGCTGTGGATCACTGAAACAATCCATTACCATATATATGATAATGGATGGGTTTAATCAGGGAGTGAAAGTATTTATTTTACATTTTCTCCTAGTGTAGCCTATTAGTAATACTGTTTAATTACAAAAGCCAGGGTGGTCACAGATATGTGAAGAATCCAAGGTACTCTCCTGCCTCTGCCACAAAGTTAGAAAGTTTGCTAAGACAAATGATCCCATTCTCTCCATGCATCAGTTTATCCATCTGTATAATGGCAGTATTAAATCCACTATAGAGGATAATGACAAAGATTAATAGGGAAGAATTCTTGCCTGCACCACAAAGGTGATGGAGGGAAAAAGTTGCTAATCCTTTGTGGAAGTATCGGGCAGCAATGCAGAATATGCATTCCGGGTGCTGTAAGACAAATACAGAGCAATAGAGTTGGCGATAGAGTTGCACACCCAACTCGTCAAAGGAGCAGACAGATGAGGAGGAGCAAAAGGGAGCCTGGTGCTGAGCTGCTGCTGCTGGAGCCAGCAAAGTTTGGAAATCTTGGTCTTCGTTAGAGGGTCTCATTGCCGATTATCTCTGAGATACCATTTAAATCTCCTCTTAAAGCGATCCAAGTCTTGAATCATTATCCTGAAACCACAAAGCAGCTCCAGATACACACCAGCCTCGTTGAAAGACTTGTCAAGACTGGAACGGTAATTCACAAATTCACTAAAATTCCCTGCTCCACTGAGCAATGTGACAGCTCTGCCGACCGCAGTAACATTTCTATTCAAACTGGCTTTGGTGCTGAAGCTATAAATATCCCTGCAATATTTCCTGCTTCAGAACATAAAGACAGCTTTACAGTGCTGATAAAATAGAAATTACTTTCTCTCTGAGGTCTAGCTGGAATTTTAATGTCTGTTTTGCAATAAAGCAGCTCCTACACAATTCGATTTGAGGGAAAGAAAACAAACGGTCTAATTTAGTTACAGTAATGACTTCTCTTGTATTGTTGGCCACAGCCAAATCTGTGGTTGCAGGGCTGTTAAAGTTTGTAGTGGTGAGCACAGAGATGATTTTTATAGTAATATGAGGTTTTTTTAATCCTTCAAGCATATATATATCTCTATATATATCTCTATATCAATATATCTCACTGCTTAATTACAGGTATGGAAAAACAAGGACCGAGAAAGAAAAAGGTCATTAAAGTTTACAACCTTTAATAGTGTTTCTGTAAAAATTACTTGTCACAGCTGTAAAGCTGGTGACCAATGATGACACTGATTAAAAAGAGTTCTTCAACTGAAAAGAAAAATTGCAACTACTGGCCTCATCAGTGTTGCCTTTAATTATTCCATAAATGTCACCCTGGCTCTTGTTAGCTCCTTCAAAGAAAGGGGGGAAAAAAGCTCATTTTCTACAGAAAAATTTGCATTCTCTACAGGAAAATTTGCATTTGTAGGCTGCAGACGGCAGGGTGGGGAAGAGACCTAGAACAATTAAATGGGGAAGGGAGTAAAAAATAATGATTCTTCATTTGGATTGTGGCACAAGGCATGGGCAGATTGTCTTGAGCACAGGTGCTAGTAAATAGTCTTAAACACTAAAGAGAGTCAGATTTGATGATCTGGTGTGTTACAGACGTTGCAGGGTGAGCCACGAAGCCCCCTGAGCCCAGGGACTCGCAGCAAGGTGGCAGGATGGGGGGGCGCTGGTTCCTCAGGCTGCTCTGTATATGTATGGGAGGACTTGGTGCTTCTGGAAAGGTCTCTGTGCAGCGTTGACAAAACCCTCATTATCAGCACCCGTTAACGTGGCAAAGAGTAGCTCCCTCCACTGTGGACATCACTGGGTGGACTGGGCGCTTCCAGTGAAGTTTGGTTGCAAAGTCGCGAGGGTTAGGGCAAGCCCTGTCCCCGTCAAGGAGATCCTAAATGTAGTTGTTGACATTTGAACTAACTGGCATGCAGATGATTTTTGCACTCCCATAATTTATCTACAGAATCTGTCATGCTCATAGCTGTCACTGGCATCAGCAAAGAAGCTGATCCAGCAAATAATCTACACACATAAATTCGTAGTGCAGGTGCCATCGAGGACTCTGCTAATCCACGTCCACGGTCTGGTGTTACGTACGGGGCAGCTGGGGCAAGACTTTCAGGCCCATTTTTAACCTGCCCAAGGTTCACGTTAGTGCAATTCCTATGCCTTGCTGCAGATGTGCACTGGTGTAAGAGGAGGAAATTTTGTACCCAGGAGATGCCTTGATGGACCACTGCTGTTGCCTGGTACATGACTGACCTGTCAACAGCCGCCTCTGCAATGGTCACTTTGAGCTGTGGGGTGTGAATATTTATTTCAGGCTGTTCTGTGTAGGCTGTCCAAGTAAACTAATACATCTGTGTGAGAAGCAAGCATTGGTACACTGCAATGTCTACAAGTAAGGCCCAAATAAACATGCAGATGCTTCTGAGTTTTCTGAGCTGAAAGAGGTGGAAATTTCTTCCCCAGAACTACGACTTCATCCTCTCCCTGATTTTTCCTTCTCATTTCTGTCTTTAAATTCAAACTCTTAGTAAATAAAAGTAGGTAAAGAGCTCGTTACTTCTTATTTATCTAGTATGTGACAGGTCAGTTTAGTTGGTCTTTAAGTGGTCAAATAAAAGATGGTGGGAGGGAGCTTGCGAGAAGACGACAAGCTTTTGGGGACAGTTAGGCTTGCTACCTGCATGTACAAAGATCTCGTTTGGTGGAAGGAAGTCCTTCCTTCCCCACATGATGGTAAACGTTTCAGAAACAAATGCCTTGAAGCACAAAGCTTCCTCCAGGCTGTCTAGTTGGCAAGATCAACAAACAACTGAGGCACTCCTCGTGCTCTCGGCGGCACCGGTGGGTCTGAGAGGGGTTGAGCTGCAAGGCTGAGGGTCCATAAGTCTGGTGGACTTAAAATGGGGCCCGACTCGAGCCTGTCACCCAGCAGGTGCCACTTCATGAGTGTCTTTCCCAGACATGCCTTGACGTACCTGGGCAGTACCTGTCTGGGTGGCATATATCAAGCTCTGTGTTTTATTCCCCTACCTTGAATGTAACCAGATGCTTTTGCTGCAGGAGCCATCATGCAAAAGTTCTTTCCCGCCTGCCGTGCTGAGGTGGCCCCTGCTTTGGCACCAAACAGGGTTAGTTCCTCTGAGATAAATGATACTAGAAAAGGTGCGAAGCAGTTGCAAGTAAGATGAAAATTTGGATGATGTGGAAGAGGTAGGGCAGCGTGTCGAAGAGACAGGCAATACTGAAAAGAGAAAGTTTGTTTCTCCTTCCCTTCTCTGCTGGGTTTATTTGTTTACTGTTTAGACTGCAAGCTCTCTTTGCGTGCCTGTGAAATGCCTAGCACACTTCCAGAGCTGTATAAATAAATAATAACTATTTAGAATCTTAAAAGATATGTAAGTGTATTTCTTTTCATAAATGTAAGCTAAAGTTAATGGAAGACTCAATGTTTTTATTGCAATGACAAAACAGCAGTAGAACAGCATTTTGGGACTCCAGTGAAATAAATTGCAAGTGTTAGACACGATTTCTTTTAAAGAATTAGAATCTATAGTGCTGCAATGAATACTGATTTATAGATATTTAAAAAAAAAAAATCCCTGTATATTTTTCTTATTTCAAAAGGGAATGGGTAATGATGGCTTCCACTGCTTTTAGAATAATATTACATCAGGCAATCTCCACAGAATTGTATTTCTCGTGCTAAAAGTTGTAGTATCATGTAGCAGGGAAAATTAATAAGATTTTACAAAAAACATGTTGAACAGACTTCTATTACCAAAGAGTCTTTACTGAAACCCAACACGTAATTGGTTGGGGAAAGAACAGTATAAATCATGCACAATTCCATGCAAAAGGCTTTTTATATGTAAGTGGACTTGCTGATTGGTATGCCTTACAGACATAACATAGGTAGATGGGTTTTGCTCTGGAATGCTTTAAACAATCAAAACAAATATTAAACTCTGAAAGAAGCTTTTTTTGTGTTGAAGAAATATCCAGAAAAATCTGTCATAGTTGTTATTTTACAGAGAAAAAAACTTTTATTCTAGTGGATAAATTAGATTAAAAGATTCCTTCGGACTAGTCACCCTGCTTTGACTCTCATGGGCCGTAGACTGATTCCTAGGGTCCCATCAATGTTACCTAAACCAACCAGATGTCTGCAAGTAGATTTAAATTTTACTAGATGTGCAGCTGTACCTCCACTGGAAAAAGTTTAAAATTCTGTAGATAAGAAGGTTGTCGGTAAGGATTATGACATACAAATGTCTGATGGAGAGGAGAAAACAGCCGCCAAAAGTTGATTTGCTTTTTCAAGGTCACTCCAACATAAAGCCCGAATCTGACCCTAGTCTGCTAATTCCAAGCATGCCCAAATGTTACAGTCAGCCTTAAAAAGGGAGGACAAATACAGTATACCTGTCTTTAAAACCTGCCCTGGTCGTGCCTTGGCAAACAGATGCATCACTCAAAAGCTGGACTTGCAAGTAAGTTAAGGGTACTGTAGACTACCTATGGAGTAGGACGGGCTCCTGGTTATTCTGCCAGTTCTGCTTAATATGGATGTTCAAGGCTATCCAACCAAAATTGCATTTAGATTACATTACATTATACAGTAAGTGGCAAATCATCACTGCTTCCTTTGACATTCAGTGTAATAACATTAACCATGATGAATTTCCTTTTACTATTCATGTGGCCTCCATACATTATTTCAGCTGAATTCCATTGTAATGTAGCATTAATTAATGTCTGCTGCTTATCGAGTGTTACCCATTTCTACCTTCCATCCCACTCTTTAATTCTTGAAGAATTGCACATAGAAATGCTGCAAAGACTGTCACTGATACCAGGCAGTCTTCATAGGATGTAAGAAGTCAACTTACATTTCTGATGCCGTTGCCCGCTCACCGTCTTCTCTCCTGCAAACAGCTGTTTCTTCCAAGGTTAGCAATAAACCCATGTTTGCTACAGGAGCTGAGGCCCTTTTCAAGAGCAGTCACAAGCAGGAGAGCGACTTTGTGCAGATGATGCAGCAAGTTTCATTATTAATTCCCTCTCTACAACCTTCCAAGTTCAACTTCAGCTTTGTGCCCCCCTCTGAGCAGCTGGGTTGTAGCGTGCAGCTGAAAAGCTGCGAAAACCACTGTTCTGTCTGAAATGAAACCCAAAGGCCAGCTCAAACCATTTCCCAGGCTCAGTTTTCAGATGAGTATGCCCACGCAGGAATCCTGTATGGGGAAGAGAAGTGCTCCATGAGGCTCTGCAATGAACAGGAAAATCTCCCTGCCCAGTGGACTTGGAGGTGATTATCAAAGCGCAAATGATAAATTTCTTCCCTGCAGTTTAAAGTCATGAAAATCAAAGTGCAGTTGATTGAAGTTCCCCTTTCCACCTGTAATGTCTGCAAGAGCCTTGTCCCCCTTGTATTACATAGAATTTAGCTTAATTTACTGTATTTAATTAGTTCTTGTTCCTCTGACCCTTCCTACCACAAGATGTCATCCTTCCGACAGGTAGGGACACAGCTCTTGTCATGGTGTCTGTCTTCTGCTCTGGGAATCCCAAGTCTGGACTTCATATTTCTGTCATGTCTTCCAGCCTTGAAGGACCTCTGCAGTCATTCTAGAGTGATTTATGCTGGCAGCTGTTCTCCGGAAAAGAAAGCCATTTTATCCCAATGACTGATTTCTTACAAGGTTTGAGAACCCATGACACAGAAGGAGAGGGTTTTCTGTCCAGAGAAACAAACAACGGATGCCTTACAGCAACCAGGGTGCAAGAGTTAAACCATGCAAATGGCTCTAATAAGCATAATTTAAACCCATGGTTTTTTTTTTATGGCAGTTGCATATTCGGTGTTTTATATTCCAATTTTCCACCTTTTAGTCTTGCTTCTTTCTTTTTTTGCTGCAAAGCTCTATCTCAAATGGGAGGGCAATTACTAGGCAAGCATGTAGTTCTTTAATTGAAACACTTACAGGTGTACACTTAAAAACTATAAAGACTTTTATGGAATAGCAATGCCTTAATAGGCTCTTGTGTATGTACATTGTAATCTAATTCTGTACTCTTTCAGCATTGCTGGGGGAAGCTGTTAATTTATGGTTACAATGAGCAATAAAGCAATAATAGTAGTCTAAAGGTGCAATATCCCTTGTTTAGGGGGCATTTATAGTAATGTATTAAAACTATAAATATATCAAGATGCTGCAGAACTGATCTATATAAAATGAAAGATAAGATCTCTTCCCTTTAAAATGTGGGTTTTTTTCAGCAGAAAAGCAGCCACATGCTTAATGTTAATATCAAATCCCAATGCTCAGCATGAATGGCCAGCAGAGGCTACTACCAAGGCCTGATGAGAATTTAACTGACCACCTCTCCTCGCCCCCAATTTAATTTGTTGTCATGTGTGCAAGGCAGGAAAGCAAGAGGCAATCTTATTTTAGTAATTAGCCTAATTCATATGTGTTGATAGCTACCTAAACAGGCTTCCAGGACTGGAATACCTCTAGCACGCTCACGATCGTTAACTGCTTGCTTTCTGTAATGATTCCTTTATTTTCCCTGTGTCAGTCATGTCTGAAGTCTAAATCTGGTCTTCATTTGTTCCTGCACTGCTGTTCTTGTTTCTTTGGGATTAAAAGCCCTGTTGCCGTTATGATTGAATCACGCACGTGCTCTGGCCTGGGGATCTCGGGAGAGGGCAGCCAAGGAGCTCTTGCACAAGAGGAAACGAGTTGTGGGTTTCTGTTTGGTTGTTGCTAGAGAACTGAAGAACGCACAGTGGTAAATAAGTAAGTGGAAATCACCATGGTCAGTATTAATTCAAATGATCGCTACAGGCAAGATGTTTTTCAGGCAAGCCCCGTGGAGTTTAGTTCCCTTATCCCATTGAAATCCATGAGAACTGGGCATCTTCTTCCCTTGCTGTTTTTGGGGTGTCCCTGCTACAGGATCCGGGTATCGAGCAGTTTATGAACATGGTAGAGAGTGTTTTCTGTAGGGATTTATCTGCACAGGTAATAAAACCTCCCCTCTTTGATTCCTTTGCACTGAGACTGAAACAGAGCCAAAGCCAATGCAGTGGACTGCCACAGACTGAACTGGTCTGTTCTCGTGCTTTCCCCTAGCAGCGCTGGGAAGAGACTGAACACCTCGCGCGCGTTCAGCCTCCTCGGGCGCGCTGCTGCAGTGCCTGCAGCAGGGCGTCCCGGCACGGCGGTGTCTCTGCAGATGTCCTGTTTTGCCTCGGAAGCTGGAAGCCAGAAACATTTCCTAGGACAATGGTTGACAGACTTAGTAAAAACACTTCTTTTTGAACAAGTTGGAATGAGAAAGGGTGACAGGAAGGGATAATTACCTTGTCTGAGCCAGGTCTCTGGGTAGACACAGTGACATTTCAGAAATCCAGATGGCTTTGTTGTGTTATGATTGGGAAAAGAATGGAGGGCAGAGCCCCTGACATTACAGACGGCAAACAATTTCTCGGTGGAGGCAGGCAGAGTCCATTTCTCCGACGGAGATGGTACCCTCCCTGCCGCTTTGCCGTGCGTGCCTCCGTCGGGTGCAGGCGTGCCGTTGGTGTCCATGCTGCTGCCTTGTCCGTCGAATGCCTTGTAACAAGGGGCTCTGCCTGCGGACGGACGAAGGATGTTTAGTAGTTGGTTCTGCTCTGAACACTGCGGCTTTGTCCCCTTGAAAGGCAAGTCTGCAGCATGGTGGGTGGGTTTGAATAAGCATTTAGGAGTACTGATACTTATCTAAACTGCCCCAAACCCCTGCTCTGAAGGGATGGATGGGATGGACAACTGGGATGGACACCGCATGAAAATGGCATTAGGCAACAAGATGTTCTGGCTTCAGAAAAGAAAAGAACAGGAGAGAGGGAAGAGGCAAACAAAACAAACGCCACTAGGAGATGGACATTATATGTCATTCGTTGCATGGCTAACACGGGTTTAATCTTTTTCAGCCCATTGAAAAGAGTCTGCTAACATTTGTCAAAGTTAATTATTCCATTTCTTCTGGAAAGATCAGTCTCAGCTTATTCAGCCATTGAGTTGATTAATATTTTTCAATGTATGTGGGGTTTTCTTTTTCAAAACTATATGGAAGGAGGATGTGTGTGCTTGTTCTCTTTGTTTCTTACCAGCTTTATAGGGTTAAAATTTGTGAGCCTACCAGTCAAACCTGGACGACCTGGGAGAGGAGGGGCAGCACTCTCTTGCTGACAAAACTCACCACCACTGCCCATTTAAGCCGAGCTCGGGTTCAGAGCTGCCAGCTGGCTTTCTTGCTGAGAAAGAGCCCTCTTCTGCATACGTGGGGAGATGCCTGCCAGCCTACGCAGGGGTCTCAAAATCTCCTCCTGAACACCCCCATCACACCCACCGTATTGTTTGCGGGCTCAGTGCGCGGAGCCATAGGAAAGGAATTCTTGTGTTACCCAATATATCGAAGAAAAACCCTGTTGAGGCAATCACCATGTCTATAGGGAGCATCTGCAGGGAGTAAGAGGAAC
>VZTL01035633.1:14407-27736 GCA_013400535.1 Scopus umbretta | reverse complement strand
CACCTCTTGGGATTCTCCCTCGCGCCTCTTGGTTTTTTCCCGGGTTCTCCCTCGCACCTCTTGGGATTCTCCCTCGCACCTCTTGGTTTTTTCCCTCGCACCTCTTGGTTTTTTCCCTCGCACCTCTTGGGGTTCTCCCTCGCACCTCTTGGTTTTTTCCCCTCACACCTCTTGGGGTTTTCCCCCGCACAGGGCTTTAATGGCAGAGACGCCACCCGGGAGAGCGCTTCCAAGAGGGGCTCCACAGCAGAACGGGCTGCCGAAGGAACGGTTCCAGCAGCGCCCCTGCAATTCTCGCGGCTCTTTTAGGAAAGCTGGGGCAGGCCAGGGCCCCGGCGCAGGCGAGTCCTAAGAGCACGGCGGAGCAGGCAGGCCATCTGCAATTATCTCCGCTGTTCAGTTCTTCTGATGCATTTATTACCATTATTGCACTGTGCAAGCACGGTTCACTTGCGTGTTACATTACATAATTAACTTTTATTGTGTTGGTAGCCCTGTCAATCTCTCCTCAGGGGAGATGCAAGCTTGGGGAGAAAGGTTTTATTTTGGCATAGGCAGTGGCTTTTTTTTTTCCTCTGACAATTTTGGTTTGTTTTGGCTTGGGTTTGTTTACTGATCTTTGGTTTAAAATATACCTACTAAAAGCCGTAGTTATCTGCTGTGCTGTGCATCTGTGAGTTCTAATCCTACGTGACTGTTACCTGACCGCTATTGCCCCTGCTCCGCATTGCTCGCCCAGCCTATGTAGCAGGAGAAATACAAGAGTGTACAGGAACAATGCATTTCTCATCAAAAGACTAGATCAAAAAATGTTCTTTGCATTGGAGAGCGGCGTGGTGAACATTCTGTGGGACCTTTGATCCTCAGCTAGTTCGTGCCACAGCCGGCCCTTAAAGTTCTGCCTGCTCCCTGGGCAGGCTATACCCTATCTGCAGAGAGGTCCATTGCATCAGAGTAGCAAAGCTGAGTGGAAGTGAATCTCTACGGGAGGCTGGAGCAAGAAGCAGAAGACACATGTTCATGCTAGGCTCAGCTTCTTAGGCAATATATGTTAGCTGGAGTTTTCTGCTGGCGTCATGCCTGCAATTTCATTTCTGTAATCTAGTGAGAGACGGAGTCATCAGAATAATAGGCTGTCAAGAGAGAAGAGACTTTTCTAGCCAGAGAGTACTTTCTGTCAGAAAAAAACTACCTGTGCGTAGTAGGACACCAAAGTGTATTGTCAGTGAGGGATTCTGACAGCACTCCTGCCCTACAGACTAGCTCAGCCAATTGTGATTATGACATTTCGATGAAGAAACCTGTACAGCGACTATGAACTCTTTAAATATAACGTACTAAGTAGTTTTAAGACTAAAATGAGTGGCATCTCCCACCAGTATGGCTTCTCCTGCCAATCTCACAGAGAGCGTTTAAGCAAGATGTAGTGTCTAGAGAACTAGGAATATACCTGGTCATCATTACTGAAGGTCAGAAGCAGAGGAACATTGCAAAACTATTATAGCATAACCATATTTCATTATGTCAACAAGAAAATAAAAGTATCAGGCAAGTGTCGGTCAAAAAGCAGGTTCTTTCGTTGTGTTTAAGGTAATCATTCAGAAAAAAAGTAGACTTTCCAACACAGGATGGAGAGAGTCTGCTGAAGGTTACGTAGGGGAGCCATCTGCACCACGCTCTGGTTTAACCAACGTCTCCATGGAGAGGGGACCCTGTTATGTAATTAGGAGGTTTAATTTGGGATTGGGGTGTTCATCCTGTTCCAGATCACCTTCTCCTCCCTGGGGACAGTTTTTCTCCTTTATATGCCTGTAACTAGAGTATTGCTTTGCTTACGTGCAACACCCTTCAATAAAGACTCTAGGGACAGACTTTCAGCTGGCGTCCATGGTGGCGGCTCTACATGCCGAGCAGGAGATGGAGCAGAACAGACCCATGGAGAGCTATTGGAAACAATCGGTGGCAGTACTGCTAATATGGTGTATGAAAAAGTCGCACAAAAAGTCATATGGAAGCCCTTAAAAACTTTTTTTTTTTTTTTTTTTTAACAGCTAGCTCCTGAACTTTCAGGATCATGCCAGGGTTGTGTTTCCAATTTATTTTTCACAGGCCTGAGAGCTAACTACTTACTTTTAAAAAGAAATGGAAGTTTGAAATTGCCTCATATTCAAATGACCTCTGGAACCAGGGATTTAAAAACAAACTAAATATTATTAAAAATGCTAATAACTGTGGTGTTGGTAGCACTGCAGAAGTGGTGATGGAGGCATTAATGCCCCACTGAGCCCTACACCCTTGTTCTGCTGTAATAGGCTATCTTTATAGTAATCTCATATTAGTAGTAAAGCCAGTTTGCAGTGTCCTCCAGGGAGGAAAATCTTTACATTTGCAAAGTGTTGAACCAGTTGCCTATCAAAAAAGACACAAGGAAGAGTCATCCCAGAAACTTTCATCTGCTGTGAGGAATATTTAAAGCTAGTGTCACCATCCAATGCTACACACTGTAAATTTACTCTTAAGACCACCATTAAAATTCTTGAAAACATCACAGAATAGTACGTCCCTTGCAGACTCACATGTTATGATGTTTTGCAGTCTCAAGCCCAGTCCTTACCTCGTGACTCACTCAAGTTAAAAAAAAAAAAACTAGAGGTGGATATATGGATAGAAGCACTCTAGTCTTTTAAGGCAGTTTTATTCCTTATGTAGACCCAAAGTGTGCTGTTCAGAGCTTAGTTCTCATGTGAGATTACCAAAGGACTTCCGATGGGCCTTCACCCAGCGGTGTCCTGTCTAAGCAGGCTTTAGTAAATGCCATCTGTGGCTGTTCCTCATGCACACCAACTTCCCAAGGTACACAGTGAATTGCTGCTTTTGTAAGAATATTCAATTCCCCCTTTGCCCCCCTTGGTTTTCCCTCTCAAGGTACTGTTGTGTTAGATGTTTCTTCGATCTTCGATCTTAACCACTTTAATCCTCCTCCCTTTGGTTTGCTGTGGAGCAGTGTGTCTGACTGAATCAGTGCTTGTGCGGATTTTGTCTCGGTGGTTGGTGTTCCTGCTTGTCCTCTGAGTGTGTCTCTCCCTTTTAAGTAGTGAAATCCTTTATCTATCCCCTCCTGACCTCCCTGCATGTCTGGCTTCTGGGCATCTGCTTTACTTTTGTTCTCCACTCTCCAGCAGCCATCCTTGTCCCATCTGGCCATGGCGGCTCGTCATCATTTAGTCTACCTCTGCCTGTTCCCGTGGGGGCTTCTGGGACCCCCACATCCCCAACACAAGGGTTACAGACTGTGGGGCTGGTCATTCCCTAAATTTCAACTCATAAACACACGGTATTCTGCCAGTCAGGAGCCTGAGACTCCTTAAATATTTCTGATCCCTTCTACTCCACCTGCTCTTCTCGTCAATACAGTATGGAAGCATGCAGGCAATTTCTAGCTCTGTTATTGGAAAATTATATACATGATGCAAACCATCAGATGGCCAATGCTATATATCCTCTGCAAATACACTTTCTTTCAACATATTTAATGAAACACAGTCTCCAAGAGTATTTGTCTGTAATTAATACAGAACACATTTTCACTGAGGGTAAATTAGTAAAGGTAAATTGAAGAATATGAAAATGTTTCTCTTCTACTTTTTGCATGCACACACATGCACACACACACACAAAGACACTTTAGGGAAAAATGCCTATCTCCAAGACATAACCAAATCAATGTTTTGGCTTCTGTGCCCCCTCTACTGGCCTTTGTGCATCTGTATTAACAAGGTACTTTAAAAAGTTGTATTGGAATTATTGATGATGCTGGCACATAAACCAAATTAGCCATGCTAATAAAACTGCTACAAAGCCTAAGTAACTCTACCAACCCTGCAGAACTGTAATTTCAGAATTATTTTCTCCAAACATATATTCAGACTCAATTTTTTTTAAATGTTAAGAGATGTCCAAAGCTGACGGAGCACTGCAAAAATTCCTAAGAAAAGGACCATCTTCAAAACACAGATGTGTGTGGATGGGATGCTGTATTAATTGCTTTGCAATTTCCAATTTGTTGATGTAAAAACTTCCTCCTTATTGTATTTTTCCCCATCAAAAACAAATTATGAAAACTTATTTATCACTCTCCACATGCTATATAGATACAAATACACACATGTGTCAATATTTTGAGCCTACGCATTGAAACTTTTAAGGAAAAACGTTATTTCAAAAATAAATTATGAAAAAATCCAGAAAGATAAAATTAAATATTTGATACAAGCATAAGTATATAGAGAGGAAAACAGACAAAGACATAAACCTTAGATAACACTTGCATTAGAGCCATGCTCAATGTCTGGGAGACCTATACTGAAACCTGTGCTGGTCGCACTGACACCAGTGGGATGGGACTTTACCAGCCAGAAGCTTTCAGCAGGAAGGCAAAGCCATTCAAAGCACATCCAAAACTCAGAGGACCCACCAGGTCCAGTGCAGGTGTGGAAAGGGACCAGAGCTGACCTAGCTGTGGGATTGAGAGGCCTGGTGAGTAACATCTGCAGACCTTCTAAGCTGTAAGAAGTCAAGCTGGGACAATTTGAGAGAAAAAAGTAAAGATTGTCCCATTCACCAAGCAGGGTTTTTTAATTACTAAAAGAGAAGTTATGTGTTGTTCAAATAGAGGAAGTACAGTTTAATTCAAGTTGTTACACGTAAGGAACCAAAGGTATCTGTCTTAAAAATGATATAAAAATATGGAGCTGTTCTGCAGCTTTATCATTTTAAAACCAGCAGAAAAAGCTCAAATGGAAAGAGGAAGCTGATGGGCTCAAAGAGAAAAGCAAAGATCCAAGCTCCCTAAACCCCTGTTGTTCATGCCCCTGTGTGAGACTGACCTCAAGCAAGGCTTATGGCCACAGCATTATTCTCCGTGAATATTTTCCACATGACTAGGTATCCAGGACTGTATCACTGCAAGACGAAGCCACTTCTTTTCATTGAAAGTGCAAATGAAAGCAATGACATTGTGCTCTTTAAAATAATCAATACACGGGCTAATTTCTGCTGAACTTCATCTAAAATCTCTTGCGGTTGCTGCAAGCACAAGCCCTTCTCCCCTGCACTCACTCTGCTGCGTGCATGGTTTTGCTAACCACCATTCTTATATTTCAGAGCTCCTGGCTGTTAATGCATGCAAACAGTACAAGAACAAAAATATTTTCTTTGTCCTTTAGCCATTGCACCAGCCAGGACAGTCAGGGAGCAATGCACAGCGAAGCATATGTGGAGCCTCTCAGGGACCCCCCTGCATGACTCTCCCGAGCCGGCGTGCCCTCCCTCGGGCAGGAGAGACTCGCCAAGCCTGTCAGGTCCTCCTCTCCTCAAACCCCCATCGTCTGCACAGAAAATGCCCTGGCCAAACTCTTCAACAAACAAGCCCTCCGAGGCCAATCTGGGATGCAAGCATTTTTCTGGCACATGAAATCACCCCGAAGCCTGTAAAGCCAATGCAGTTTTATATTGAATTAAATCAGGTTCATCTTCAGCCCAAAGAGGTGCATTTTCATTTTCAGAAATGACTGTTTCATGAGTGCATCCTCTGGTGAGGGCTGTTTGCCCTCTTAGGCACCAATGGAGGGGGAAGATAAGGAAATGGCAGCCTCTGGTAAGCACAAAGTCACGTCTAATTTCACAGTTTCCAAAAGCTCTATTTAAAAGCTCCCTGTGTGCGAGGCAAAGCTGGGCCCCTCGGCTCCTTCAAGATGGTAATTTCACTTAGAGATACCAACTTCACTTCAAGATACCAAAACTTTGGGGTTTAGCACGCACTTACATTCTCAAAACATTGATGGGGTGATGACTGGTGGGACTCCATATCAAAGTCTTTCTCAAGCTTTTATCACATTTCAACTTTATCGTTTTTCAACTCAGAAGTGGCAGAACCACCAGGACTGCTGACACAGCCCCTCTCTCCTAACCAAAACAAGACCAACGCTTCTGCTGGCACTGATACCATCACTAGTATGGAAGATACCACAGTCACAACATATCTTGTGCTCCACAGCAGGGTGTTTACGGACTCTCCACTTGCCTTATTGTATTATTAGCATATGCCAACCTGCAAGACAGCTCCTAACAGGGACTGTGCTTTCCATCGCTTCATTTAGGTGTCAGCATTTAGTTTCTGCGCTCATTCTGGTCTTTTCTTCTTCTCCTTCTATTGATTCCTGTTGTTACAGTGGGCAGTATATAAATCTGGTTCTCCTGTGAATTCATTAGCCCTTTACTGCTAGGAAAAACGAAGGGGTAATCTCCCCTGCCTCCCTTGGTAGCAGCAGACATGACTCCAAATAGAATGAGGGGGCAGATTTATTATACAATAAGATGATTTTTTTAAATACATTAACATTATAAAAAAGAATGCTGTTTAAAGGAACTTTTTCATTTGTACTTTCTTCCTTGCAATTTCAGAGCTGTATTTCTTATCTGTGAAGAAAGCATATAAATAAGATCATATGACTAATGTTGCAGGTCAGTTTTCCTTTGAGTCCTCAACAGGTGCCAAAGCATGCTTAACGTATTAGTTTAAAATGCATAATCAATGCTTTCTTAAAAATATCTTTCTTCATACAGACACGGCTTTGTACACTGACTAGAATAAGGTCTCACTTCTTCATACAATCAGTACTATGTGGCCCAGATTTTTGGCATGAACTTTGAGGCACTGTAGAAGTGTGTAATATCATCACTCATTTCCATGGTTTTCATCCCTCCCTTCCTGTCTATCCCAGCGTTCACAGTCATGGAGCGAGCGAGGCAGTTGTGACTTGGTTTTTACATTGATTCACTGCGAGTTCAACAAAAAAACGGGTGTGTTCTAATTAGGTTCCAGGTTTTAATAGACCGAAGCATGTGCCTACGTGCTGTCCTGAACCAAGATGTCATCCAGAGTCCGGCCTCAAACTGCCAATGTAAGCTTTGGTGCAGACACAGAGTTTCTTTGGAGGCTTCTTAGCCAAGCACTAACTGTCTCTGAACCTTATTAGCGTGTGAAATGCAAGGAAGTAGGAAAAGTATCGTGCAAACTCTGACCGCTTGTACATGCAAAGTAGAAGGCTATATGCATCTTGAAAGCTAATGGTTTCTCACAAAAGTCCAAAATAAAACCACCCTGGCCAGATACAGACATGGGTTGGGAGATATAAGACTGCATATACCAAAGGATTTCTAGATATGCTGTGTGTCCTAGTTTAACCTAGTATACATGCCTGGACTTCTTCCAGGAACAGGAAAATTATGCTATTGCTCTTTCCTATGTACTGTAGCATTTGGACTCACGGAGCTACCCAGCAGTGACTTATTTCATCTGTTTGCCAGCAGTTGCTCCAGAAGAGTGCTTGAGTAGAGAAAGGGGTCAGCATTACGTGTCTGAGAGGCAGGCTGGTATCCTTTTACATAACGAGCCTGTACCACTGAAGCCCAGACCACAAGTTTCTGCAGCAGGCAGATTTTTCATAATTAAATCCTGATGAGGAACAGAGCCTTTAAAACAGTTGTGCTAGTCTGTGCTGTTGTTTTGCAGGACGAGCTGACAATCGTGGAGCGTGACAACAAGGGTCTAGTTGTGTGTGACCCACGAATCTGGCTTTTACTGATTTACACCAGGCAATCCAGAATTAAGGCAGAGACCCAATTTTCCTGGTCTTCCATTTTTAGCTTCGCGCTGTAGATGTCATTTTAGGCCTTTAGAGGGCTGGCAAAAGACAGACTGGCTGGTTGAGTTGTTTCCCTTCCTTCTTAGGGGTTTTATAGGGGTTTTCATCATGATGAAATCTGAGTACCTATTTCCTTTTCGATTTTCAGAGGAAGAGGGGGGCATGTGGATAATTCTGGTGGAAACTTTGATGGAGTCCTTGCCAACACAAGGACTTCCTAGAGGAAAGAGCCGGTGGGAGACGAGAGCTGACAGGCGGTTCAAAGAGGAGTGTTTGGTAGGAAACTAGGGGCAGGCTGGAAGCTGCAGCCAGTGCTGTAATTAGAGCATGTCCTGAGCAGTAGTAGTGGATCACACCGAGGACCACAAATGAAGGCCCTGTGAACACGGCAGAGATGACACTTCATGGCACTGACCACTTGTGTTAGGTGACATTGTGATCCTTTTTTGCACGTTAGTCTCCACACGAAGGGGGTAGTTTTACATGGCGTGGCTTGCAACCCACACTTGCCAGCTAATTGTACCTTCGGCATCTGAGTCAGGAGGAGGAGCCGGTTTGAGAGCAGCCCCCGAGAGTTGAGGTGGGAAGGTACTGCTAGGTTGTCCGATGCAGACCTTTGGCAGGCAACTGCCTTTTATCTTCCCCTTATGTTCACTGGGCTTAATTTACCAGGTATATGTCTCCTTTGCTCTTCTAATCATTCATTACCTCATTTCTCTGTCAGTTAGAAACCTTTGAATAACCCGGTTGCAGGCATTCACTATCAGTTCATATATATTTCTTCTTGGCTAGGTATTGTATTCTAGATTAAATTTATCTTCTGATGTTTTGCTTCTCTCATATTCATAGACCACAAGCATATCCCTCCTCAGAGAGAAGGATTTGAAAGAATTTCCTTTGGGATAAGTTAGTTTTTCTCCACTTTCTGAAAAGATCAACATTGCCATGAAGGCACAGCTTGCTTGTCCTCCTGACGCAGTAGAAATGAGGATTGCTACTATGTCTTTGACGTTCCAGCAGAGCTACCTCAAGGCTGAGCGAGCATTTCAGGATGCTTTGAGGGCTTGCAGGTGAGAAGGCAGGTCTCTGCTGCCGTGCTCCACCCAGGGCTTGGTGAGCAACAAGCACACCCAGAGGGACATTAGAGAAATACGATGTCTGGCCAGAGAGAGGGAGGGCTAAAGCCAAGCATACATGGCTTTTGGAGACAGAAGACAAAGCAAGGACAAGACTACCTGGGGCGTGTTTTACTTATAAGCCTGGACTGTGTGAATAAAAGGAGAACTTGGCCTCTTTTTCCCTCCATTTGGGTGCAGGGAGGAAGAACAGGCTGTGGTAGGATGATGCCAAGTAAAAAAAAATCTGCATTTAGCAGGAATGGATCTTGCCAGTGGTTCTCACAGGGCAGGGCTGACCAGCACACATTCCTTATCTTTCTCTTAACCACCTCGAGTTGGTTGAGCATGTTAATTTGAGATTGAGGGGTTTGAAGTCAGTATTAATTAGAGCACAGCATCATATCCCTTGGACTGCATGGAAGTTGATGTGACAACAGACCTACGTCTTATCTCTTGGCACTAACCCTCTTTGGTACTATTATATTATGAAGTACACAATAACAATGAACCCATAGCAACGACAGCATAAAAAACAGATCTGTTAACCACAAAGCACAAATGAGAAGTTGTGGGGGTTTTTTTAAACATTTTTCATTTGCTTTGAGTCTGGTTCCTAAGGAAACAAGACTTATGCGAACTGCTGTCTATCTGCCTGCCCATCAGTTTTTCTTGTCATCAGTCCTGCTACCTGCAACACCTTTTGAACTTTAATCACTTTCAAACAAATGTAGTGTATTAGTGCAAATCTGTTAAAAGTTAGTGTAAATCTGAATTTACACTAATTTACACTAAAAATTAGTGCAAATCTGTTAAGGAGATAGAGAAGTGGCCACATTAATGCTGCTAGTCATGCAAAGGCAGTCATCACAGTTTGGCTTGTTTGCTCTGAAGGGATTTAGGAGAAACAATTGGCCAATTAGTGCTAATGTAGGTGGCTGCTTATACAGCAATTTCTGCATGGCTTCTGAAAAAGCCACAAAACACACTGCTTTCTGCTCAGCTGCTGGGATAAGTAAAGGTAGAAGACCTCCTCCTGTGAAAGAGCTGGAGGTAGCGGAGGATTGGCCTGAGGGAGCTGTTAGTGATACAGGGAGGTGGAGGTGATGGGGACACAAAAAAGAGCTGCTCATACTGTTTTGGGAAGTGGGAATGAATGTAGGAAAATATGACACAAATTTACAGGGAGGGTACAGCAGACATCCAGAAAATAACCCACTAAAACAGATGATTTGTCTCCTCCAGCTGCTTGAGATTCATTCCCTTGCAGAATTCCAGCAAAATCCTCCTTGTTATGGACCACAGCTTCATCACTGCAGCTAGTAACTGCATTTGTTGAAAAAACAACTGTCAAGATTTGACTGCATATTTCATTTTCCATCTTGTATGCGCTTTGGAAGCTCTTGANAGAAACTATATATAAATATATATATATAAATATATATATTTATATGACAACTTTACCTATTTCTGCCTACTGAGAGCCTTTGCTTTTTCTTGCTGGTGGGGGGACGACATGTTTTCAAGGCAGTTATAAAGAACATGGAGTTTAATTGTGCTTTCTGGGCATTCATTTTACAGGTGTGCATTACATCTAGGGGAACATTCCCTGGAGATAGGCAGCCTTTTAATTCCATATTAAGATAATCTAATGCTTTATGCACAGGACACAAGCAGCCTGGAGCATATTTCATTATCAGATCCTTTTGCAAACATTGAATAACCAGTTGTCACGACACTCTTGAAGCTACTAGGTGAATACAATCAACCTTTCTTTACAAATGCAGTAACTGAGACTAAGTGATTGGGATTTTTCCCAGCCTCAAGGAGATGGTGTTGCAAAGTGTTATGTAAGCTCCAGACTACCTACAAGTAAAGACCTCCAAGATTTGTGTGCAATTTGTGATCACACAGTAGATTTCTGAGAAACGGTTTTGCCACATCAATAACAGGGAAGGTCCTTCCCAAATGTGTAATTTGCCCCCATAACTGGTATAAAAAAAATCATGCTAATACGTGATTGCACAGAGGTGGAGCTAACTCAGAAATGGTGTGAGGAGAAACTGATTTCTAGCATTACTGACCTTGAGGGAGGTTGGAATCGGTTCCTTTCTTTGTTCAAGCAATATAGTGTATAGCCCACTGGACGGATGTAGAAAAACTGACTTTAATGAAAATCTAATAATAAATTTTTCTTTGTTTAGCTAGGATTTTTTCTGTTGCCCTGGTACGCATGTGTGAGTTAGTAACAGCATTATTCTTGGTCATTTCTTATTACTCATAGACCTTATGAACAAGAAAAATAATTATCTGTGGTTTTCCAACTAATTATTGCATGGTGGTAGAGAAATGTGTGTGTGTGATTGTGTGTGTATCAGAGACCTTGCTCACTCTCTCACCTTGTAAAACTGCATAGGGAGTGTCCAAAGTCTTCCCCTGCCGGTCCCCCCCATAATTCTGACATGAAATGGCTGCTGGAAGTTCAAAGTCTCCCTTGCCTACTGAGGTTCTCCTGTGCCAACTTGCAATATTGCTGCACTTCCCTGGGCTCAGTGCATGCTAAATATATACTCTTTCTTCAGTACAAGGAAATGGCATGCACAAATGCCTTTAGCACAAAAGGGCAGGGTGTAAGTGTGTGAAATACGTACATGTGAGGATGCAACTCTGCCTTTCACAGCTTTGCTGAAGGTACTGATTTAATGCACTCTGTATGATTATTCTGCAACAGCTTAATGGGCCATACAAAACAGTCCCGCCTGCTTGGAAGCCTTCTTCACAACTGGTTTGCTATCCAATATCTAAAATTAACTGGAAAATAAGCAGTACCGTACACAGGACCCTTCGACTAGCCAACTTCCCTGCAATCAAAATATTTCCCTCGTTTTGTTTCCTTACAGTCTGTCCCTTCTTCCTCTTTTCCGTATGTTTTGTTGTTTCTCCTGAAACGTCATGACAGGAGAGACAGCCCATGAAAAGTCCTTGCTTTCTCTGAAAGCACTCAGAAAACTTCCCTTGCCATGATAATTAGGTTGAATTGGATGACTAAACACAGGAAGTTCTGTCTAGAGCAGTAGCACTGTGCAAGGGCTATATAGAAATGCCAGTGTAAGTGAAATGTGACTCACAGTCACACTTAGACTTTTCCTGCAAATGTGCCAACACAATGCCCTTTTTATACGTTAGTGATGGTGAACATAGCTGCTTAAGTACATGAATAATCTAACTTATAGCTAAAGCCACATACATACATCTTGTTAGGTTATGTGGCACCATAGTTAGGCTCACTGTCTTTTCCTAAGGTCTGCTTCCCTGCCTCTGAGTAGACACCAGGATCTGCAGTGTACAGCAAAGATGTCCTAAAATCTACTTTGGACGTGAATTCTCAGGCCATGGAAAGAAGAACTGGGATTCGGGAGCTGGTTTCTGTGTCATGGCGCAAGCTCTTTCTGGCTGTATCTATACAGCTAAGTTAAACACCGTCAGGGAACACTCAACTGCGACTGATTGCTGGGACTTGAATTTGACTTTGTTAAATTGTTTGAGCCATGCCCAGCACAGTTTCGCTTACCAGTCTCTGAGCACGGTGGGGCTAGACCAAGTACCACTCCAAGTAGGCAGTTTGGGTGCAGCCATCCTGTTTTGGAGGGCAGGAGAGTTTAAGAATAGGGATATGGTTGGCTTCAGTCCAGAGAGCGGTCCTTGCCCCAGAGTGGGCANAGGTGATGGGGACACAAAAAAGAGCTGCTCATACTGTTTTGGGAAGTGGGAATGAATGTAGGAAAATATGACACAAATTTACAGGGAGGGTACAGCAGACATCCAGAAAATAACCCACTAAAACAGATGATTTGTCTCCTCCAGCTGCTTGAGATTCATTCCCTTGCAGAATTCCAGCAAAATCCTCCTTGTTATGGACCACAGCTTCATCACTGCAGCTAGTAACTGCATTTGTTGAAAAAACAACTGTCAAGATTTGACTGCATATTTCATTTTCCATCTTGTATGCGCTTTGGAAGCTCTTGAAAAGCACCAATCTTAAATATTGTATGTTGGCTTGAGTTCAAAACCCAGGAGCAGTTTAGGCCCCTCGGCATTTTTGCTTTTTTTTCCCCCGCTCTCTCAGACTCACATAGTGAAAATAAACTATCTGTCACATGAGTGTACGTTACTCACTTCATTATAAAAGTTAGGCTTTCCTTCTGTTCAGTTCTCAAGAGGATTGTTAATAATTACATATACATATAAATATAAAAATATTAAGATACATAAATACTAAGAGAGAGAGAGAGAGATATTAAGATACATTGGGTGTTGTTGGGTTGGTTTTTTTTTTCAGGAACCCCCCTGCACGTGGCTCTGAATGGTTTCAGGAGGAGCTAACTGGTTTGAGCACATTTTCCACGCATGAGCGAAGTTTGGTTTGACAGGGGGCAGCTTGAAACAATGCCAAAACACCAAGCGGGTCAGTGCCAGCCTCCTCAAGGGTACAGCCTCTGAACTGCGAA
>VZTL01035633.1:0-13010 GCA_013400535.1 Scopus umbretta | reverse complement strand
ACCAGTCTCTGAGCACGGTGGGGCTAGACCAAGTACCACTCCAAGTAGGCAGTTTGGGTGCAGCCATCCTGTTTTGGAGGGCAGGAGAGTTTAAGAATAGGGATATGGTTGGCTTCAGTCCAGAGAGCGGTCCTTGCCCCAGAGTGGGCATTAATTTACTAGCATAGATGTAGCTTATGCCTCCCTGAATCAGTGAGCACACAGCAGATGAAGAGTAAAAAAGTGGTGTGATTCATGTTGCTTATCTACCTTACAGTGGATTTGGGAACATAAGTATTTAAGTGCTCTGAAATTTTCTATCTGAAACTAAATAGCAACTATTTGTCCTCAAATCTATTTCATATGCATATATTATAGAATATAATACCCATTCCTAAGGAAAAGCCTTACAGAGACTGATACACGATGCTGCTTAACTAAGGTTTCTGAGAACACTTATTTCCCTGATAAAAATCAAGCCATTTCCAAGCAGCCATGCTCAGTTACTATCTTATCTTACATTTGGGTGAGTTCTATTTCTTTTTTACCATGCAAGAACTGTGCACAACAAAGCCAACAAATAACTCATAAAATCAAAGGGAATCACACTAAGTTACACATACCAGCAGTTTCTAGCTCCCAGCAAAGGAAAAAATGGGTTTTGGAAGCACTGAATAGTAACTGAAGTGAATTCTGCAGAGCGCTGTTATCTAGGGAGATGGGAAGTGGAGAGGAAGGATGTTCTTGGGTCAGATGTTACGCTGCACCCAGGAAACTGCAGATAACAGTGGTGCTCCTGATGTTTGTAAGGGTTCTGCAGCCCTAAGATAGGGCCAGGAGAAAGCAGAGAGAACAGGGGAAAAAATATTGAACAGAGTCAACAAATATTACAGGGGTGCGTACCTAAGAAATTCCTACTGGAAAGTACCTAAAAGCATTCTGGTTCCTTTGCAGTGGTGTTTTTTTTTTTTTAAACTGCTGAGATAATTTTAGAAATTTCTGTTTTGTTGTTGCTTAACGTGGCATCTGCCATTCCCCTCTTCTGCATGTGTTGCTCAGTTACTCCTGTTGTCAAACTGCCACAGAAGACTTTATGGCTGATCTGGGGCTCATTGCAGGTGTTGAAAGACTTAGAGCTCACATGAATTTGTACTTAAAAATAATTCAGTTAAAAGCTGGAATATAAACACAGACTTTTTTCCCAGAGAGAGGCAAAGTGAACATACAGAATTTGTCTGATTGTGGATGTGGATTCATGTATGGCCTTACTCCCCCCGCCCCCATTTCAATTTGGTTTTATATCCAAATCAACCTAGGTGGGGAGACAGCACACTGGAAGGAGATGAGCACAGAAACTACATAAGTCAGGCGGGTGGGAAATGGTCTGACCATTTCCTCCTGCTGCTTCTTGCTCACTGACTGCATGGGGCCATCCTGGAGTAGCTTAGGAAACCAGGACAAACTTCTGGACCAGCTTTGCAAATCCAGGCATTCCTCATCCTTGGGTGCTTCTGAGGACTCCAATAAAAAAACAACTGGTAGTTGTTTGCAAGAGTCTTTGCTCTTACAAATCATCATGGGGCATCTGTTTTGCATTCCCTTCCTTCCCTTCCCCCTCACTCTGGGCAGCTGTTTCTTTGCAAGGAAAGGCCAGAATGGATACTGCAGAAATACGTTCTTCCAAACACTTTGCGAAATGCTTTTATCCGAGACTGAGAGGTAAACGGACACAGAGCTAAGAGGGCGACATTGCTTTAAATTGCCATCAGCCCAGTACAGTCATTGGTTCCTCTTGTAACTTGTACCGCCAAAGGTGATGCCATTGAAGCCTGAAAGGTCCAAACCAGGACCTGCTATAACACAACTACTGCACAAATATCGTGACCACATCTTTCTGTTCCCTGTCGTAGAAATGACCTAGCTTCAAAGTGCAGTATCTGGCTCTACTCTTCATTGAGGCTGTACTTAGGAGCACTGCTCTTAATGCAGCAGGGCCTTGGAGCTTTATCTTCCATCCTCTGGAAGATGAAGGCCCTGCATCTTCATGCTGTCATGCTGGTTTTAGTCTGGTGGAGCTCATTGGTGCTCAGTGGAATTGCACCAGCGTAAAACTGGCATAATGGAGCAGAGAATCAGGCCTGTAGGCTGCAATTTGTTCTGACATAATAGGATGAAACTATTTGTCTTATACATATTATCAAGTGATAGTGCTGATGAAATGTGTCAGAATAAAGCCCTGCAAAGTGAAATCCTTTTTCTGTCCATTAATCAGGCGCGGAATGGATGGAAAAGCAAAAGCTTCATCAGCAAGGCTACGTGCTGCTCTCCCAATACGCCTGCCCCAAGACCCGGGTGTGCCCTCTCCCATGTGACAGGATAGTTTTGTTTCCTTGTCCGTTTATTTCATGGCATCTCCGTGGAGATCGCCAGGGGGGACACCAGTCAATGTCAATGTCAGTTGTGATGCTATTTTATTGTGCTCTGGAAACGTACCCGAGAAGTGGATCGGCACCCCTCACCCCACATAACAATTGGATAACCTACTTCCACTCCTTACTGACCTACTTATATGCACACTGCTGACCTAGATATGAAAGGCCCCGTACCCCGCTTAGGTCTCTAGGTCCTACCACCGTGAATGAGCTCAGGATGTTATGTGTATGCAGATTTTACTGGTGTAAATTTGGTGCTACAGAACCCACCCACTGGGAGAGAAATATCGCATTCAGAAGCGTAGCGATCAAATGAAGGAAAACATTAACTTTGCCTCTTACGTTTTTAGATGGGGATCATTTGCAGCAACAGAAAGGACTAGGAAGTAAAGAGTGGTGATGGATTAGCAAATGGTAGAGAAAAGTCAAGAAAACGTAAGAGAGAGAAATTGTTATGATTCTGCAATTTAGTAGCCCTTCCCTGGTGCACAGTCTTTGTCATGTAAAGCCCAAAGACCATTTGTTATTACTGACAGCTCAAGTTTTCTACACATAAATTATGAGGAGGAGTCTGTATGGTGCAGTTACAGATCAGGCACACAACTATTTTAGCCCATACTTATCTGAAACAATTATCTGTTTCTATTACATGTTGGATTGATAAAAATTCTGAAGTTACTGACATTCCTATTGTTTGGTGGGCTGCATCCTCAGGAAGTGCAAATTAATGCTCCACCATCGATCTGGATCACTGGGACAGTCTGGCTCTCAATATAGGATATGTAAGAAAATGGACACATTCACAGACACTGGCCTTGTAATGTTTGATGTGAGAATAATGATCAATTCTATACTTGTTTTATTGGGAACAGATCCATGGTTGAAGGTAGAAGGCGGCAAAAATGAACATTGCCTTTTCTCTCCCCATGAGGCTCTAGAGCCTGACACAAAGCCAAATCCTATCTTTTCTCCCGAACAGTAACATTTGCTGTTGACAAAATCCTGCTCTGACTGACTTGCTTTTCCTGACAAGTACAGTTGTATTCTTTTGAAAAAAATTTTAGAAGCAACTGGGTTGTTACAGCTTTTAAGCACGCCATATCACTAATGGTGAATGGGAGAGGAAGAGAGTGGGGAGAGGTGTTTGTCTACCTGCTGCACTATAAACCATCACCCCGAATATGCTGTGCAGTACTTTTTCCAATTTTACACTGCTCCACCCTATTTTCTTTATCTATTTTTTTATCTACAGTGATCCATTCACAGAATTTGAATGTGTAGCCAGGGGAAAATGAGTTTTTCAAAAGCCATTTTTCCAAAGGCACTCATGTGTGCCTGTAATTTGATGTATGACTTTGTGAAAGCTGTCACACGGGTATCCCACATGTTCCAGCACTGAAGGATCAGCATACTGGCATGATGACACAAACACAATCTTTCACCATTGGCAGCACTTTTGACTCTGCATTTTAAACCTTGACAATTAAAAGCTCTAGTTTTCCATTAGCCTCTCACATACCCTCTGCCTGTGCTAGAACAGACTTAGAGGTATGATGAACGAGTGATGTACTAAAAGTCCAAAATTTTGCAAGGTTCACAAAGTGAGGAGTGGGGTGGCTCTGCATCAGACGGTGACACACTCTAGGATTACATGCAAGGGAAGTACTCCTGCTTCTATATCAGTCCACAGAAAGGACATTTGATTTTCTGAAATAGTTTTTCCTGAGAAGCAGCGCGTTGTTGTGACAACTGCTCAGTCTATGGTGAAAGGAAAGTCCGATGAGGTTTCTTCTGCAAGACAGAAAGCACATCACTATGATGTCCTGTCTGGACTTCAACTCTGATCACCACATGTCACTCTGCTATAGTTACTCAGATGTCTGGTGTGAAATGAGGTTGTGTCCTTTGACAAAAAGTTGACCTTCTTTTAACGAAGGTGATGCACAGCCCAGAGAAATCCCACAAATGCACTGTTGCAACAGTATTCCCTCTGACCTGCTACCTGGCAGTCCCGGTCACTGCAAAGAAATTAATGTTCATGGAAAAAGAAGTGTCCCCTGAGCACCTGGGGTGAATGGCCAAGGCGGTAGGCAGACATGCTGTGGGTGTCACCAGCTCCTGCCCCCGGTCCATGGGGAGAGAAGCCTCCCAGAGGAGGCAAGGGGTGTATTTTAAAATCAGAAACAGGACAGAGTACTGTCACAGCAGCCGGTTGCCGATATTAGACACCAGACTGCTTTCAGAAAAAAAAAGAAACCCCTGTTGCCAGAAAGTCTGTAGGCTGATAGCTCAGATTTGCACATGAGGCTTCTCGATATCAAATGCTATTGCACTCTTCCCAGCAGAACTGGCGCAGCAGTAAGATGTTGCCTTCATCTCAGACAGGCTTTGCCATCTCACTGAACCAACCACAACTTCTCCCCTCTTTTCTCGACACACACTACTGCCTTTCTTTGTCCATTTATTTCAAACAGTACAGTAGGTGGGGGCAGCTTAAGGGAAATGAAAACCACCAGTCAAGATGTCAAGTAAAGCCAGAGCATGGATACATGAATAAATTTGCTTTCCCAAAAGACTTCTGCAACAAAATAAACAAGAAACAAAAATCTGCTGGAACTTTTTACCGGGGTAAACAGATATTAACATGGAGTAAACCTATCTGCATTCAATGTCTGCAGTATGCCAGGGCCTACATCCAGACCACAGCTCCACAGCTGGCTCCCCAAGGACTAAGCACTTAAGAGCTCCTCGAAAATGCAACACTGCCTGCACTGTTTCTAAATCAACACGTCTTCCCCTTCAATTAGGTTCAGCAGGTTGACATCGCTGTTACAGAGCTTTATCCCAGCAGGACCTGCAGCCACCGTCAGCCTTCCCATGCCTGCCGCAGGAGTCGGCAACGTTGCAAGGGACGGCACCGGGCGGCTGCCAGCAAAAGCCAACCTAATGTTGAAATCCTGACGAGTGCTGAATAGCACGAATGTTACCTCTCTTGGGGAAACAGAATAATCCCACATCGGTGTTTGATAATTGCACCGCCTTGTAGGCGAAAAATACTACAATACACCTGACATTTATAACACTGCCTAGCAGCCAATTTATGACGCATGCAGTTGCAATACCAATTTAAAGATCTGTACTGTTCCTGGGAAGGGAAGGGCAATGTTCTAGTGCTACTTCATGCAGCAACAATTATAATAGCATGACGAATAGAATGCGAAAGGAACAGGTTTTTTGCAATGTTACCAAGGACAGTTTAGTGCGAAGAGAGTGCTGTGGGCTGACGCAGGGTCTGTGTTCATAGCACATGTGTTTTCTGAAGAGGATAGGCTCAATGTCTGCTTTGCTACGTGCGTTTGGCCTTTGGTTTTGTTTAAAGGCAAACAGATCCACCAGCAAAAGTTTTTACATGGCTCCAGTAATAATGTCTGGCAAATCCTTCCGTTGATGGGTTAATCCTGACTCCCTAGAGGGGTTATCATTGGCAGAGAAGGGACTTTTGCATAACATACTTGACAGAGAGCGCTTATTCCTTTATTTTGGGTCTAAAGCCAGTGGTGGGATCATTGAAAATGCTTTCTGGTCCTACTGTCCTTGGGCAGAGCGGTTGAAAGTTTCTTTTTCTGTTACGCCATTTCTCTGTTAGGTGCAGAATTAGGTATTGGAGTCACTGTCTGGCATCACTGCTGGAACTGCTTTAAATTCAGCACAGGACTGGGGTGACACTATATTTGACCTGAGAGGAAGTCAGTAGGTATTTTTGGTTCTCCTGGCTCCTTCATGCTGTGACGACTCTGCTCAATACTAACAGCAGAAGAGTGAGACAAAGATACTGTTACCTGTGTCAACTGAGATGGGCTTGGACTCAGAGCTCAGAATTAATTTCTGGTCCATTCTGCCCGCATACCTCATTACAGTTGTTGTGGTTTAAGCCGGCAGGCAGCTAAACACCACACAGCCGTTCGCTCTTTCTCCCCACAGTGGGATGGGGGAGAGAATTGGAAAAAAGAAGTAAAACTCGTGGGTTGAGATAAAGGCAATTTAATAGAACAGAAAAGGAAGGGAAAATAATAGTAATGATAAAAGAATATACAAACCAAGTGATGCACAATGAAATTGCTCACCACCTGCTGACCGATGCCCAGCCAGTTCCTGAGCTGCGTCTGTGTCCCCCTGGCCAACTCCCCCCATTTTTTTTTTAGGTTCAGCGTGATGCCATATGGTATGGAATAGCCCTTTGGCCAGTTTGGGTCAGCTGTCCTGCCTGTGCCCCTGCCTAGCTTCCTGTGCACCTCCAGCCTCCTCGCTGGCAGGGCAGTATGAGAAGCTGAAAGGTCCTTGACTTAGTGTAAGCACTGCTCAGCAACAACTAAAAACATCAGTGTGTTATCAACAATACTCTCATTCTAAATCCAAACCAGAGCACTATACCAGCTACTAAGAAGAAAATTAACTCTATCCCAGCTGAAACCAGGACACAATGCAGTGCCACAGCAATGTGATGGGTGTTCAAGCATCACAATAGTGCCTGTGTAAAACACAGCCAAAAGCAGGAAAAGAAAGGAAATGAGTCAAAAGGATATACGTCAGAGAGCTGAAAAATGTATGTAAAAAAGTCTTAAATGGCAGTGATAAACACTGATTCAAAGAAAGACAAAATTCAAGAGCAATGTGTTTCAGACTGCTACCAGTAAATGAAAATATTCACAAAGGTTCAGTAAGTTTAACATGAGCAATTCTTAGTATGAATTCTCACCACAGAAATCCACAATTAGGATTGAAATTATTTAATAGTAATTTTTGTTGTTGCATTAATTAAAAATGCAACTAATTATTTGGTTTAAATGATTAAAACTTCAGTTACAGTTTTATCTGAAATTTAAAAAAAAAAAAGTTCACCTCTTTTTCCAAAAAAATTTTTATTACTTTTCATCCATTAGAAAGGAAAACCAGTAGGAATATAGATAGTATGCTAACTGGGGAAAAAATAAAGAAAAACCTTCATCAAGAAATAGATTTCACTTCTTTCCTGCCAACCGTTGGTTAAAGAGAATGACAAATATAAGGATGTTTCTCTCCATTTTTTCTTGCTATTGCAAGCCCAGTTTGTCATTAGAAAATCCCTGTTAAATAAAAAGTTTCAAGAACTTTGGTTCATGAGCATCCTTTTCAAACGGAGAGCAGAGCCAGTGCCGGAGAGTTCAGGCCCTCAGTCCCACACCGCCAATGCCGGACAGCCAGAGAGCGCAACTCTCAGTAAATGCATCGCCTGTAGCATTTGTACGGGTTACTTAGTAACTACCTGTGAATAATGAAGGTATCCAGAGAGAAAAAAGGTCACTTTGCAAACGCTGTTAACAAAAGGAGGCTAAATCTTCTCCTGCACTTACTTGGGAGTGACAGATTGGAGAAGGAAAGCTCCCAGCAAGCAACAAACATTTGTATTAATTAGATAGAGTGCAGGCTCTGCAAATGAACTGAAATAAAATACAATGAGGTAGTTAATGGTAGATGAGTGGGATGTTTAAACAAAGACCTACTGTAGGGGACTTTTAAAATGCAGTCCTAAAACATACAGAGCATTAAGGAATTTTTTTAGACCTATAAAACAGCAGCTGATTATGTACAGATGAAAGTTAATGAACCGGTATACTCTGAAGTGTCGTCTTTTCTAGATATGGCTTTGCAACTTCCATTAGCATCCACAAACTCTTAAATACACAATCGCATTAGTCATGCATCAAATCACACCATATATTTTGTTAAGTACCCCAAAACTGAAGTGGCTCATATGATCAAAATTTCTTTTCCCCTGTGAATCAGATGCAATGCTTGACAAATCTCCACTGGAAAAGAAGGATGCTGTCTTCTGAGTTGTATCTTTTACAGCATCTAATGGCTTTTAGGACCCTGTCTGTAAATTAGTCACCCTGATTTCAAAACTGGGTTTTCAAAACTGTACGAAAAAACACACCAAAATATTAGAAAGCGTTTGTCAGTGACAGAAATAAGGTCCAGCTCAGCATTGCCCAGCCCACAGGTAGCCAATTTGCGCCACTAAACGCGAGCACCCGATGTTACCAAATGGGGACAGTCATGTTTTGCAATCACGTTGCAGAGCATTAATGAATCAGAGCATTAATGAATCAGCTCTCAAAGGCTAGAATTAAAACTGTCCTCGCTCTTTTGCAAGGAGCCTGCTTTATCCAACATTTTCCCTTCAAAACCTCCCTTTGGTCTCCAGGTTGGGAATGAGTCATGTCACGACTCCTGAGGAGTTAAACAAATCAACGCGTTCTGCTGTGATTCACTGACAGTGGTTTTGCCGTCTTCTGCATATGTTGTAACCCCAAGCAGCGACAATTATCAGAGGGTTTGTGTTTGGCTTTTGTAATTCTTAATTCTGGTTTCTTTTTAAATTTTTTTTCCTCCCAGCTTCTCAATCTGTTTTTAATTAAATTCAGACTCAGGCAAATGTTGAATAGTATGAAAAAATTCACCGTCCACATACCATGTAAGAGCTGCCAGCCTTCAAGTGTGTCACTGTGTTTTAAAAAAGGCAACTGGCCTCACTATATGCATACATCACGTTCTTTGAAGAGTTTTGGTTTTTTCTGTGCAAACACGGCCTGTTAATGATGCATGTAACCCTTTCCTTCTGCCTGGAAGGGGGCTGCGGGCACCTTCTGGTGACGCAAAGCCTTCAAGAAGGTCCATGTGGGGCTCTGTAAAACACAGCCATGCTGGGGCCACCAGCTTCAGACCAGCAGTGGGCCTGCAAAAGTAGATGTGGACCAGGTAAAAGGAAACCCCTACCCCTCCTGCTTTGCCAGGCTAAGCTTGAGGGCTTTCACCCACGTGAAAGGAACTTGCTCCGTGGCTGTACTCAATCTTCCTGGGCTTGGGGGAGACTGCTGATATATTTTCACAGCTGAAAATGCACTGAACCTCCCTTCACGGCTATCTGCTTGCAGCCATTCCTCTGCTATGACACACAACAAAAGCCACAGAGATGAGCTGGCAAGCACAAAGGCTGTGTTTTCACTGATGAAAGAGATGTTTTTTTACACTGAGCACAACACGTGTATATGGAAAGCTGTCTTCTTGTACAATAGCCACAGAAAGCAACCAGAGAGTTCATACTCATGAGTCCTCCTTGGAGTTGACCCACAGGCCCACAAATGAGGGTACTGAGGAAAGCTGTTTCTGGAGAGGGGGGAAGGCCAATTTAAATTCAAAATGCTTTAAATGTGGGGATCTGCTATAGGGGATAGGGGAGCAGGAGCATGACAGAAGATGGTACAGTAGGCTGGAAAGAGAAGGAAAAGTGTGCTGAAGAGGGCAGAGAGGAAGGAACACAAGACGGGGCAAGGTCTTGCTCTTGCTAAGGCATGAAGGAGACCACTGTATTTGTCATTCCTCGGCCTGTCCCTGGCTGGCCAGCGTGGAAAGTGAGTGCTACAGCTGCTGAGGAACATAAAGCAAAGCAGACAGAGTCACTGATTAAATGGAAGAAAAGACAAATCTGTCCAAGCGAATGAGTATTACTACCCTGGCTGCCACCTCGGCTCCAACTAGGCATTTCTGCTAGCTGTTTAACCTGGGCTTAGCTGCTTTGGCTTCAGCAGCTTCATGTTTCTGGGTCTTTCAGGTTTAATGCCAAAGGTAGAGGCTTTCTATCCGGGACAAGAAACACCCCACCTGATGGAGGAGGTCTCAGTATTTCTTTCTATTCTGGCTGAGTTGTAATAGATCTCCTTGTCTGCTTTTCTGTGTCTCTCATCTCCTGCTACAATCAAATTGGACGGTCTGTTATTTTAATCCATCTTTGGATTGAATCTTGCCTGAAAACACAGACAGTTGCTAACCAGTATGCCAGGGACCTACATTCCTCAGTCTCTGCCTGACTGCAGCACTTTCTTTCACTGCTCACATTACAGCCTGCCCAGTTCGAATATTCACACTGGCTTCTACCTCTCCAAGCATGAAGGTCCTCAGGCTGTCTGAAGATGAGACACAGTTTCTCTTTTGGGCAAGTTACTTTTCCCTTTTCCAGTGTGAGCAGCTGTGTACAGTAATTCCCCTCCCAGTTCCCCACCTCCAACTCTTCACACAGACAGCAAGGAGACAATAGAAGTTCTTCACACACATCCATAGCCCTTGCTTCAGGGAACATCTTTGCTTGCTCTCAAACGCTCCAGACGTGTTTGTGTGCTCTGCAACCACTGCATAATTTTGTGGCACCTCAGAGAGCTGATGGTTTCACATCCCTTCTCAGTCTTCCTATACAAACCGCCCCAAAGGTCATTTCAACTCTTCATTGGCCAGCTACATTTCAGTTTCTTGCCATATGAAGATCTGGTCAAACTAGGATCTTCTGTCAAGCTACATCGCCACAGCACGATGCCAAGTCAGTGCTGACCACGCTGCTCAGAGGCAACAGAGAGGGTGGCAGCCGTGTTCCTGCGCAGCGCTGCCTGGGCTGAGCTGTCCTGCTAGGAAGCACCTTCGTCGCCCTGCTCACACCAGCAAGCTCCCACGTCGCGTTTGACAGCTGAAGTGGAGCGAGAGCTTGAAGCCTGCTGACAGGGCTCCCCGGTGCACCCTAGGCACGGCGACGGAAGGCTGGGGGCTAGTTTACCTGCTTTTTGGCTTGGCTTCTGCATTGAGCCATTCCTCCACGGCCGGCCGCACAGCCGAGTTCAAGTAGCGAGTGCTGTGAACACCCCAGCGCCCAGACATAAAAGCTAATCTCTTAGTCAGCTGCTAATCCCCAGACCCGGCTTCAGTGTGCAGAGACATGGGCGGGTGTTTGCTTTCCGCCGGGCAGCCTGCGGCTGGGCTCAGCGGCAGCTGAAGCCTGAGGAATGTAGGAGATTTCTGTAATAAAACTGATAATGCTCGTTGCAGGAGAATATGCCATTTCCCATGGAAGTAATGACAGAGTGGGCTGTAAAATATAGGGCCAGGCTCAAAATGACATTTTTCTGTTTANGTGGTACCTGAGGGGAACAAACCTGCCGCCCGTCGCCAGAGTTGTTCCTTAGCCCCTGCAGTCCCCCCCGGCAGGGGCCGGAGGAGTGCAGGAGCCCGGCTAGCGGTCTGGGGAAATGCCAACACCCCCCCGCTTCTCCTTCCCTCCCTCCCTCCCTCCCTTCCCGGCTGGGAAGTGGGGCTGGGCACCCCGGGCCACTCTGCAAATACGGGCAAGGTAGCTAGGAAAAAAATAAAGGGAAAGCAAACATGTCCGAAAGCTGCTTTCATTGTGAAAGGATGAAAAGGTTTAACAGCGCATGGAGGGGGGTGGCGGGGGGGGAACATGCGCTCNTTTTTTTTATTATTATTATTCCCCCTCCCTGTTGCTGCGTGAAAGGCTTCTTGGAGAAAGTGGTGATCGGACCGGAGCACGGAAGCGGGAAACCTGCCAGTGTCCACCNGAATCATAGAATCATAGAGTCGTTAAGGTTGGAAAAGACCTCTGAGATCATCTAGTCCGACTGTCAACCCAACACCACCATGCCTGCTAAAATGTCGGCCAGAAGGAAAATGTACTCGGGCAAACAGCCCTTGCTTTTGAGTAAAAGCTCTTTTGAGAGGTGTTTTTATTCAAGTCTCCCAAGGAATGCAATCAGTTACCCTGTCTTGTCTAAACTTCGACCGAATATATAATTTCATTTAGCTAGTAATTGGCTCCCTTCGCCTTCATGCGGAGACCCAGGAATGCTGCCAAAGATCCCTCCCGTCTGGAGCCTGCAGCCTGCAGTGGCAACAGCCCACCTCTCGATTCCGCTTCAGCCCTTTAACTCTTGGTAAGCCCATCAGGACATGCCGCCTGCTCCTGGGCCCGGAGCGGGGGACCTGCCCCCCCGGCCCTGTGGGCCACAGCGGAAAGGGTGGCAAGTGCTGTAGCTGGGAAAGGAAGATGTCCTCCACCACTTTGCCCCTGACTGGAGGAGCACAAGGTGCCCTGGAAAGACCAGGATACAAAATGCTGAACGTGGCGGAGTATTGCTCTTAAATCCAACTAAGTGACGGTCCTCAGCAGTAAGAACATAAAGCTGCCATTGAAAAGCACACTCAGAGCACGTGTGATACTTCAAAAGATGTTCTGAAATAAGTATGAAATGGGTCCTAACAACCTGGACTTTTTAAGAAGACGGACAAAAAGCCGTAGGGTGACTGGAATTATATCTAACTGGGCATGTGGCAGCAAAGGCAATGGCAAAGAATTTGTATTTTTAACGTAGTTTAGTAATCTGAAAAGCCTAAGACCGAAGCTAAGCTTTATTACAAGGCCCTATTCATCTGCATTTGAAAGTTATATGACCCACACTTCCCAGCTGCAGCAGGTCGGTAGCTGTCAACATCAGATTGCTTTGCTGTGCTGCTGGAGCTCTGACCTCAAATGTTCCGCCTTGATTTACCCTGGAACACGGCAGCTGTTTTGCTAGGAGTGCACATCAAAAGACCAAAGGTGGCCACACGCTCACACTGGCTCTGCTGTGGCCAGTCGCCCTGAAAGGATGTACACAGCTTTGCCACAAGGCAGTGACCAAAATTTCCAGGATCAGCAACACTCATTATAGTTTTAATGAAGCA
>VZTL01035632.1:3893-19804 GCA_013400535.1 Scopus umbretta | reverse complement strand
TTATACATATACAAACTAGGTACAGACTCCGGGAGAGCCCGGAGCATCCGCCGGGAGATGGGCCGGCAAACAGGGGTGGGTTCGTGCCCCTCTGTGCCGGGTGGGGATGGATGGATGGATGAAGGATGGAAGGATGGAGGGAGGGAGGGAGGGATGGATGGATGGATGGATGGAGAAAAAGCTGCTGGAAGATGAGAGCGGAGCTGAAGATCCACCTGCTTAACCTGCAAGGCGGGGTTGTCCTTTTTCCCTGCCGAGGCTTTTAGGTTTTTTTGCTTCTACCTCGCATTTGCTCCGGGATTTGCTTGCAGGATGGGGGGGGGCATGGTAAATAGCACCTTCAGAAAATTCACAAGTTGAGCTGGGCAGCGAAGAAAGCGGGGGGAAACGCAAAGTAGAGAGAAATTAAAATAAATCAAGCTGAGTCGCGTCTTTGGAGGCTGTAGCACCAGGCGGTCCCGGGCTCGGGTGTTGCGGAACCAAAATAAAAGAGAATTAAAAAAAAAAAAAGAAAAAAACCAAAACAGGATAAAAATCCCGGGGGGAAGAAACCTCAGCGACTCCCGAGGGACCTTGAATGGAGGAAAATAAAAATAAAAGATCAACAGAGCAACAAAACGGAGGGGGGGGATATTAGAGAAAAAATTAGCACCTTTGCTCTGAACCTGGCAGGAAAGTCCCGGCATGGCTGATAAACCCCAAATGAACCTAAAACTACTTGAAAGTGAAACAAAAATAACCCCCCCAGAACCCCAAAGCACAGCGGTGAGGTAGCCTTCCAGAAAAGCAGAGTATGCAGCGAAGGGTCGGGTCTGCTCCCCTGATGTGCTTGGGGTTGAATTGATTTTGCTGCCTGAATAAAAATAAAAGAAGAAAAAAAAAAACCAAAACAAAAAACAAGGGGAGGGAAGAGAGAGGGAGAACAACAACAAAAAGCAGATTATAACCAAGAGTCAAACATCTTCCTTGCAGCAAAAAATCAATGTGCTAATGAGATGCAAGAAGCAAAGAGGCCAGCGGGGAAAGGCCGGCGGGAGGGGGGATTCGGCCGGTCCTGGCGTTCCGGGCTGGGGGGGCTCGGCACCGCGGGGGGGCTCGGCGTGGCCACGGCGGTGCTTTCGGTGAGCCGCGCCGCGCCGTCTTCGAGGGCTGAGGAGTGCCCGACCCCGAGGAGAAGAGGAGGGCAAGCAAGCGAACCCACTTCCTGGTGATTTTGTTTGAAAAGTCATTTATTTTTTTTTTTTTTGGTTTAATGCTTTTTTTGGGGGGGTTTTAGGTTTTTCTTTTACGGAAACGCAAATAGTTTTAGAGACGCTGGATAGAAACCGACACAAATTCAAGTCCATGTGAAATTTTCTCCTTTTTTTTTGGCTGTTTTTTTTTTTATTATTATTATTATTATTATTACTCTCTCCTGTTACGCGTGGGGCGTCCAGTTTACAAGAAGCAGACGGGGCCGATGTCGATGCCGAATTCCTGGTCTGGAGCGCCAACGTCCATGGGAGCCAAATCAATGATGGGCAGGCGAGAAGTCTTCGTCGTCTTGTACTCAATGACTGTCTTGCCCCACGCGCCGGTGTGACTCTGCGGGGAGGTCAGGATCAGCCCTGTCCCCATAACACGTCCCCCCCACCACCACCGTGACCATCCCCTGGACCACTCACCGTGCAGCCGTCCTCAGTGACGCCGTAGGTGAAGCGGCTGTTGCCTTCAGCCCTGATCTCGATCTCGTTGGCACCTTGGAGGAGAAGGGCCTTCTTCAGGTTGCCGGTGTCCTGGTCCATGTAGGCGACGCTGTTCTTGCAGTGGTAGGTGATGTTCTGGGAGGCCTCGGTGGACATCAGGCGGAGGAAGGTCAGCTGGATGGCGACGTCGGCTGGGTTGGAGCCCTCACCACCATACTCGAACTGCCGGAGAAGAGGAGTTAGGCACTGCAGAGCTGCTTGTCCATCCCAGTTGTTCCCCCCTCATCGTCCCCCTGCTCACCTGGAAGCCATCGCTCATTGTCTCGCCAAACCAGATGTGCTTCTTCTCCTTGGGGTTCTTGCTGAGGTACCAGTTCTTCTGGGCAATGGTGGCCTGGGTGGGGTAGACGCATGTCTCGCCCGTCTCCATGTTACAGTAGACCTTGATGGCGTCCAGGTTGCAGCCTTGGTTGGGGTCGATCCAGTATTCGCCTGCGGGGCAGAGCGCGGGGGCTCAGGGAGCAACGGGGGCAGGTGGCCGTGATGGATGGAGGGTGGAGGTAAGGAGCAGGTGGGAGGGAGAGAGGATGGAGGGATAGGTGAGGGGTAGCTGTGAGCGACGGAGGATGAAGGGATGGAGGAGGGAGGTGAGAAGCAGGGTAGGAGGGATCTGGGGGTGGAGCATGGAGCTGAGCAACAGCCATGAGGAAGGGAGGAACGAGGTGAGGAGCAGCTGTGAGAAATGGAGGATGAAGGGATGGAGGGTGGAGGTGAGGAGCAGGTAAGAGGGTTAGAGGGGAGGAGCAGCCACGAGAGGTAGAGGATGGAGGTGAGAGCAGCCATGAGAGGCAGGATGGAGGAATGTGAAGGTGAGGATCAACCAGGGGGGATGGTGGAAGGACGGAGGTGAGGAGCAGGTAGAGGGGACAGGGGGATGGAGTCGAGAGTATCCCAGAGAGACACTGGGACTGGTGGGGGCACTGACCGCTCTTCCAGTCGCCGTGGCACATCTTCAGGTCACGGCAGGTACGGGCAGGGTTTTTGCGGGTGCCCTCGGGGCTGCGGATGTTCTCGATCTGCTGGCTCAGGCTCTTGAGGGTGGTGTCGACCTCCAGGTCGCGGTCGCGCATCACGTTGGCATCATCAGCTCGGTAGTAGCGCCCGCCATCGTGGGCCTTCTCCTGGGGTGGTTGGGGCAGGAAGCTGAAGTCGAAACCACCGCTGGGGGGGCCGGGAGGACCAGGGGGGCCAGGTGGGCCAGGGGGACCCTGCGGGAGGAGGAGGATGGTGAGCAGGAGGTGAAGGCAGGCGGCTCTGGGCAGGCAGCGGCAGAGGGGCTGATACATACGACTGGGCCAACGTCGCCAGTGCGACCACGGGGGCCAGGGGGGCCGATGGGGCCGGGCAGCCCGTTGAGACCGTCTTTGCCGGCAGCACCAGCGGAGCCGGGAGGACCCTGTGGAAGAGGAGAGGGGGTGAGCGTGGCCATGCCACCCAGGCAGAGTTGTCCCCTCCAGTCCTAACCCACGTCCCCATGAGAAGCCCGATGGCAGGAGGACACAGCCCTGCTGCGGGGATCCTCTTCCCCCTGCTCCTCCCGGGATGCTCCAGCCCTGGCTGGAGGTCGTGGCTCAACCAGAGACTTACTCTTGGACCAGCGGGACCAGAAGCACCAGAAGGACCTTGTTCACCAGGAGAGCCCTGTGCAAGGCAAGGAACAAAAAGAGGTCCCATCAGCATCTCACTCTGCTCCCAGGACGTGGGGCAGCACCCGGGGCCGCTGTCACCCCATGGGACTTACAGGAGGACCAGGTGGGCCCTGGAGACCGGAGAAGCCTCTGTGACCCTTCATGCCTCTGTCACCCTGTTCACCAGCTTCACCTTTGTCACCACGGGGACCTTGTGGACCCTGGAGGCGGAGGAGGAGGAAGATGTTGTTGAGCGGGGTCCAGGCCGGCCACTGCCCCCGTGCCCACGGGGATGCAGAAGCACCAAGGACGATGGAGGAGAACATCAACTTACAGCAGGACCACGAGCACCAGCAGGACCAGGGGGGCCAGCGGGACCTTGGGGACCCTGGGACAGGAGAGAAGGGGAGAGGTTAGAGCATCCTCCGCCTACCGCTGCCCCCGGCTCAGGACGGTGTCGCCCCGAGCGAGCGGGGCGGTGGGATGCCTGGCTTCCCGGGGAAGCTCCTCCAGCCGCCGTGGGTCTGCGGGATCAGCCCTTGCTCCATAACTGGGTGGAGCCCAGGGTGACCCCTGGGCAGGGGAGGGGTGCGAGGGGGGGCGTGCTGGGCAGGGCATCACTTACGGTCTCACCGCGATCTCCGTTCTTGCCAGCAGGACCGACGGGGCCGGGGGCGCCGGGGGCACCGGGAGCACCAGGGGGGCCGGCGGGGCCGGTCTCACCACGGTCACCCTGCGATGAGGAGGAGAAGGAGGAAGAAGAAGAGCAGAGATGAGTGTGGGCCAGCGCAGCCCCAGCGCCCCCTCCCGCGGCCCCCTCAGCAGCCCACTCACCTTGGGACCGGCAGCACCGTCACGACCAGGGGCACCTTCAGCGCCGGGAGCACCCTACGGAGGAGCAAAGACACCCTCGTTAGGGCAGGCAGGAGGCTAACGAGGGCCTGGATGGCAGCGTCTCCCCTCAGCCCGCCACGGGCCCGGCTGTGCAGCAGCTATGGCAGCATCCATGAGTGCCACGAGTTGGCGAGTCCTCAGCGCAGCAAACCCAACTCCGATGCGTGGGGGTCCGTGGCCACCAACACCAATGGGTTGCCCACGGCTGCTCACCTCACGTCCAGCTTCGCCGGGGGGTCCAGCCAGGCCGGGGGGGCCCATGGGGCCGGGAGGACCGCGCTCACCGGGGGAACCGGAGGGACCTTGTTTGCCGGGTTCGCCCTGCAGAGAAGAGAGGACGGGGGGGGCGTCAGACACCGGCGAGCGTCCTCCCCTCCGGGGCCACAGCCGCGGGGGCCACACAGACGAGTCCGGACCCTGAGGGGATTCCCAGCATCATCTCGCCACCCTGGGCACTCACGGAGGGGCCGGGCAGCCCGGGGAAGCCCCTCTCGCCTCTCTGGCCAGGGAGGCCGACGACACCGCGCTGGCCGGCGATACCTTGGGGTCCGGGGGTGCCAGGAGCGCCCTGCGGGGACAAACGGCACCTCAGGGTGGTGGCAGCGGCAGGGGCCACCCTCCTGAGGGAGGGGATGGCCGAGGGGTGCCGGGCTGGGGGGCAGCGTGGTGCTGCCCGGCATCCCCGGCTCTGTGGAGGGGGTCTGACCAGGGGGGTGACTTACAATGGGGCCATCGGCGCCAGGAGAGCCCTTCTCGCCGGGGGGGCCGGGGGGGCCAGCGGGGCCAGGCTCACCGGGGCGGCCAGCGGGGCCGGTTTCACCGCGGGGTCCTTTGCCGCCTTCCTTCCCGCCGGGGCCGGGGGGGCCGGGGAGGCCGATGTTCCCCTGGGCAGGGGGGAGGCGATGCCGTCAGGCAGCAGCCCGGGACCCCCCCAGCTGCCAGCTGAAGGGTGGCCAGGGGTGTCCCAGTGCCAAGTGGGACAGGGCGGCCACGTGGAGCCGCCTGGATGGGTGCCCAGCACCTCCCGTCCCGCGTCCCCCCCATCACCAGCAGCCGCCATCCAGCATCCTCCTGCCCGCCTCCCGGCCCCCCACCCCTGGCCCTGCCGGGGGTACTCACAGAGGGGCCCGGGGGACCAACTCTTCCAGCAGCACCAGGGAAACCAGTAGCACCCTGGAAGGGAGAAAAGCCGGAGTCACCAGGGGCCAGGGCCAGGCATCGCCTGCGCCTGCTGTGGAGCGGGTCCAGGGGACGGTCCCCTGGCTGGGGGCCACCGCAGGGACCCCCGGGGCCAGTGGCCAGGAGGAAAGCATCCATCCGGGGGGCAGCTGGGGCTGCTTTGGCGGGGGATAAAGGCAACCCCCCCCTCTTTCCCCCTCTGCTCCATCCCCACCATGGGACGAAGCCGCCCCAGATCGATGCCGTCCTCCTAGACGGTTTTAGGGGTGCAGGCCTGGAAGTGTCCTCTGCCCCACAGTGTTGGGGGACAGAGCACGACACAGCGGGGAGTTAATCCACCTCGGGCGTGTTCATGCCTGGGGGGGGCACCCTGGGGGCCGCAAACCCCCACCCACCCCAAGCCTGGTACTTACAGGGGGTCCAGCGCTACCGCGAGCACCTTTGGGACCAGGAGCACCAACAGCACCCTGTGGAGGAGGAAGAAGAGGAGGAGAGGGGTGAGCCGCAGGGTGGGGCTGGACCCCGAGTGGGTGGGGGGGGGGGGGGTGCAACTTACGGCGGGGCCCGGGGGACCCGGGGGGCCAGCAGGGCCGGGGGGACCGGCATCACCCTTGGCTCCAGCATCACCAGTTTCACCTTTAGCACCAGGCTGGCCATCGGCACCCTGTGGGAGAGCAGAGTGGGGTGAGCCAGGGTAGGGGGCACAGGATTGCCCCGGCGGGGCAGGATAAGGCCCCAGGGGCAGGGAGGAGCGAGGCCGTCGCACTTACAGGGGGGCCAGCAAATCCAGCAGGACCGGGAGGGCCGGGCTCACCGCGGTCACCCTAGGGGAGATGGTGAGAATGGTGTCAGCCCAGGCAGGGGACGGCCACCGACAGCCGCCAAGGGATGGCCACCCACGGCAGAGCCATTGGCCAGGGTAGGGGAACACTCACAGGAGCACCACGGGCACCAGTGGGACCAGCGGGACCGGGGGGACCAGCTTCACCCTGGAAAAGGGGAGGAAAACCAAAAACAAGGAGGTCAAGGCTGTGGCGAGTAGGTGGCGGCGGGTACCGGGACACATCTGTCCCCGGTGCAGCGTCTGGTCAGGGGTTGGCCCTACCTTGTCACCAGGAGCACCAGCGGGGCCGGGTGGGCCGATGGGGCCGGTCAGACCTCGGAGACCGTCTTTGCCAGGAGCGCCGTCAGCACCTTTGGGACCGGGGTCGCCCTGGGAGAGGAAGATGATGGCGGGTTACCTGGGGAGGTTCCCTCCGGGGGTGTCACCCCGCTTTTCCTCTCCTCTTTGCCCAGCAGCACTGAGGCACTTCATCCTCCCCGGGAGAGGCTGGGACCGTCCTTCTCCCCGGCTCCGGGGGAAGAGCTGGGCTCAGCTCCCAGCTGGCAGCGAGGGACCGTCCCCAAGGGCCACGCTCCGATGGGGACAGAGGTGGCACTGAGCATCCCCTCCCCGGGGAGCTGCTGCCCACCAGCCTTGGCTTAGGGAGTGCATCCAGCCCCGAGAGGACAGTGGAGAGAGGGACAGGGACGGCCGGGAGCAGAGGACCAAGGGGGGACGTCAGGATTCCGGGGGACACGTACTCTGTCACCCTTGGCGCCTGGCAGGCCGGCAGCACCACGCTCTCCGGGCATACCCTGCAGACCGGGGGGCCCTTGGTTCCCGGGGGCACCGGGAGCACCAGCATCGCCCTGGGCAAGAGAGAGAGAAAATGTGCATTAGCAAGACCCCGGCGCTTCCTCAGCACAGCAAAGTCCACCCTGGCTTCAGCTGCTGCACGGGAGCTGATCCCGTGGGACGTACCCCAGCAAAAGGGGGTGAAGCCACCCCCGCTTTACATCTGGACCCCAAGAGCTGCCTGCCACGGATGGTCACCCATCACCCCGATGTGCCCAGCCCGGCGCGGCAGAGCTGAGACCTCACACCTACCTTAGCACCATCGTTACCGGGAGCACCGTTAGCACCACGAGGACCTTGGGGACCGGGGGGGCCTTGGACGCCGCGTTCGCCGGGGAAACCTCTCTCACCCTGGAGAGGGAAGGCAGGAGATGGGCCGAGGCCGTCCGGGGGGCGGCGGGCACCAGGGGGGTGCCAGGAGCTGGCTGGGGAGGGAGCAGGCTTCGACTTACCCTGGCACCGGCGGGACCGGGGGCACCGACGTCTCCGGGGACACCCTGTGCGGGACGCAGAGAGTGCAGGGTCAGCATGGGAAGGGGTGGCCCTGGGGACAGGCGGAGAGGTCCCCGGGATGCCCTCAGGGGTGGGGAGGGAGGGGGTCCCGTGGTCCTGGGGGGACAGGGGAGGGCTGGGGTCCCCGCTATTCCCAGGGGAGGGGCTATGTGGAGCACATCGCCTTGGGGTGCGCTGGGGGGCACCCCGTCAGCAGCCCCCAGCCGCGGCTGGGGAGGAGTGATGGGGAGGGGGACGGGGACAGTCCCATACTGTGGCCATGCTCACCCACACTCACCTGCTCACCGGGCTTGCCAGCCTCACCAGGGGGGCCAGCGGGGCCCGGCAGACCCTGGGGAGGAAGAAGAGGAGCGATGAGACACCACAGAGGTGGGTGACCGAGGTGGACAGAGAAAGGGGCAATGTCACCCCCACCCTGGATGGTTTGTCCCCTCGCAAGGGAAGGGGACATCCCTCACCTGGAAGCCAGGAGCACCAGCAGGACCTTGTTCACCTCTTTCTCCAGCGGGACCCTGGGGGAGAGGCGACAAGCATGAGGGGGGGCAGTCGGCTCCTGAGCCCCTTCTCTGGTGGCTAAGCGCATCCATGGGCGGCCAAGGGCTCGCTGATACTTACGGTAGGGCCGGGAGGACCTTGGGCACCAGCTTCACCGTCTTTGCCAGCAGCACCCTGCAGAAGAGGGAGAAGAGGGTGCTCAGCGCACAGCCCTGACCCGCAGCCCGGTGGTGGCCCAGGGGACTCTGCACACCCACCCAAAGAGGGTGCAGGGCTGGATGCGGCCGTAGCATCCTTCGAAGGACGGAAGAAGCCGTGGCAAGCTGCCCGCAGCCACATCACCTCCCTGCTTTCCCCGCTCCAAAGCCGCTGGCAGCCACCAGGCTGGAGTCCCAGCCACCTCAACCCGCTGCCATCCCTGTCCTTGGAGCCCTCCCCGGCCCCAGCTCAGCCGTCCCAGCCCCGACCCCGCGCCAGGGTGAAGCTCCCTGCCAAGCCCCCACCGGGCTGGCCAGGCTCTGGCGAATACTTACAACAGCGCCGGGGGGACCAGGAGCACCTCTCTCGCCGGGTTTGCCAGGCTCACCCTGAAAGCAAGAGAGCAGGATGAGACCCGTGATGGCACCACAACACCGAGGGGCAGGAGCCTGCAGGCTCAGACAGGCTGGGGGATGCACCAGCGCAGCCCTCCCCAGGGGGGACGCAGCCCCTGAGCTACCCCTCCTTGGGCGCCTGCTCCATGGGAGCCATGAGCCCGCTTGCAGCCACCGCCCCGGGTGGTGGCAGTGGCCAGCGGGCAGGAATCAATCCCTCGTGGACCAGGATGCCCGCCTCTGCTGGGCAGCACCATCTCCAGCAGCACCCCTGGGGGAGGCAGCACCCGTTCGCACTCACCGCAGCACCTTTGGGACCAGGGAAACCCATCACGCCAGCTTGACCTCTGGCTCCGGGGGGACCAGGGGGGCCAGGGCGGCCGTCTTGACCAGCGGGACCCTATTATGGGGGGGCAAGCACCTTATTAGCAGAGCCCATGGCAAGCCAAGAGAGGAACGGGGCGTCGGCGAGTGCAACTTACAGGGGGGCCAGTCTTGCCATCAGGACCGGGGCTCCCGGGGCTTCCAGTCAGACCCTGCAAGAGAGTACGAGGTGGGTTGGGAGCTCAGGGCTCCAAGAGACGCTCCAGTGAATGTGAGCATCCTGGCAAGTGGCTTCTCTGCCAGCACGGAGAGCGCAGCAGCCGGCATCCATATCTGGAGCCAGGCCACCAACGCAATGGCCATGCTGGGGTGGCTCGCTGTGTCTTGTAGACCCCCTGCCACCATGCCCGCCACCCCACCACGCTCACCTTGGCACCAGGGAGGCCGGGTTCCCCGGGGCGTCCAGCTTCACCAGGAGATCCTTTGGGGCCAACAGGGCCAGGGGAGCCGCGCTCTCCAGGGGGACCCTGGGGAGGGGTGGGAGAGGGGACAGATGTTACCCAAGCTGCAGGACATCACCCGGGGCCGGGGACAAGAGCTGTTGTCACCAGAGGTGGCAGTGGCACAGAACCAGCTTTGCCACCACGTGGGGGCAGGTGACAGATTCCCGGTGTCCCCACCACCCCCGCTGAGGATGTGGCTTTCTCACCCAGACAGGCAGGAGGGAGACCTGGGCACCTACCTTGGGACCAGCAATGCCATCAGCGCCAGGGAAACCACGGCTGCCGGGAGCACCCTGCGAGGGACAGGAAAGGGTCAGTGTGGTGACATGGGGTGGCCTCGGGGGGGTTTGGGAGTGCAGGGGAGGGATGTGCTGGTGCGGGACCCGGCCACCAGTGGGAGCAGCCTGGTGACCCTGCTGAGATGCTCCACTGGAGGCCTTGGTGGGGCATTGGAAGGGGCTGGGGGTGTCACCATGGTGGGCACCTGTCCCCAAGCACCCACGAGACTCAGCCACTGGATGTTGGGAAATAGGAGGAGGATGGGGACGGGGACGGGGACATGGCAGGGGTGGGACAGGGACTTCTCCTACTCACACGTTCGCCAGCAGGGCCAGGAAGCCCGGCAGGGCCAGGCTCACCACGAGCTCCTCTCTTGCCTTCCTCGCCGGCTGGGCCGGGGGGACCTTGGACACCAGCAGGACCCTGGGGAAGGAGGCAAAGGGATGAGCACCCATGGGGTGCATGGGAGCCAGGAGGGGCCAAGCTCCTCAAGGAGATGTGAGGGGGGCACTTACGGGTTCGCCTTTGGCACCAGTGTCTCCCTTGCTGCCTGGAGCACCGGGTTCACCCTGGAGGTGGAAGGAAAGAAGAGGGAAAAGCCATTTAACACCAGATGGATGAGCAAAGGGAGCCCTGAGCCGCATCCTGCCCAGCCCCTCAGCGGGAGGGGGGATGCTCAGCATCCGTCAGCTCCCAGCACCATCCCACGCTTGCAAGGCTGGAGGGGAGAGGGGATGCCAGAGGAGACATCTCTAGGTGGGACATCAGCTTGCCGGAGGAGAAGAAGGGATCAGACCCCGGGAGGAGGCAGATGGAGGTGTCCAGGGATACTCACGCTGTTACCCTTGGGACCGGGGGCACCGCTGGGACCCTGGGGTCCGGAGGGACCACGGGCACCGGGGAAGCCGGGAGCGCCAGCAATGCCAGGAGCACCCTAGAAGAGGCAGACGAGGCAGTGAGGGAGCAGCACGGACCCTCATCCCAGAGCCAGGTGGGGGGTGAGGGACACTTACAGTTGCACCCTTGGCACCGGGTTGACCATCAGCACCGGGATTGCCCTGCAGAGAGAAAGAGGAGGAGGAGGGTTACGCCAGGGCCAGCAGGTCGTGAGGCTGAAAGGCAAGGAGCCACCAGACGCCACTTACAGCAGGACCAGCAGCGCCAGCAGGGCCGGGGGGACCGGGCTCACCACGGGCACCTTGGGGACCTTCGCTGCCACGAGCACCCTGGGGACCGGTTTCACCCTGGGGAGGAAGAGGAAGGAGGAAGAGCCGTGAGCGCGAGGGCTGCCCTGAAACCACCGACACGGCCGATTTCCCCGCCCTGTCTGCAGCTCCTTTCCCATGGAGGCAAAGCCAGGAAATACGCCCATGGGACTTGGCTGGGGACATCCCTGTCTGCCCCACTGTCCCAGGCAGCAGCGATCCTGCAGCACGTCTTGTTTCCTCATTTTTCGGCCACGTGGGGAACCCATTCGATGCCTGGTCCTTCTCCCCCCATCAGCTCCCAGTTTCCACCAGCTTCTCCCAGCCCAGGAGACGTGACCTGGGGCAGATGGTCAGGCAGGTCCTACCTTAGCACCAGCAGCACCGGGGAAGCCAGGGGGACCAGCGGGGCCGGTTGGACCCTAGAAAGGAGAGAGGGCACGTGTCAGAGGAGGGGACACCGCCTGGTGCCGAGGAGTTTTCTGGGCAGCAGAGCTCTGGCCCCCCGCCAGGATTTCCCAGCTGCGGTGGCGCCCGGAGGGGATCCCCCTCTGAGGCTGGAGCTGGTGCCGGGTGCTAGCTGGGGAGTGGGTTTGGGGGTTACTTACAGGAGGACCGGCAGCACCGGGAGCACCGTCGTTACCACGAGCACCCTGCAGGAAAGGAGGCGCCCGTTACCCTGGCGGGAGGGGTGGCCCTCGGCTCCCCCTGCGCCCCGGGGCAGGGGATGCTCGGCCCTGCCCAAAGCAGGTACTCACAGCGGGGCCAGATGGACCGGGACGGCCTCTCTCGCCGGGAAGCCCGCGAGGACCCTGAGGAGGGGAGAAGACACGTTTTCGTAAAAATCATAGAATAATCTACGTTGGACAAGACCTAAAGGTCTTGATCTTAAAAGACCAAGTCCAGCCATGACCAAAAGAGCCACTTTCACCTTTTGGGGCCTCCTCCCATCCCTGTGCGCCTCCACCCCCCCAGCTCCTGCCCACAGCGACATTTCCAGGGGGTTAAACCCCCTCCTTGCCCCATTCCCTGGGGCGTTCCTGGGGAAGCATCCCCAAGGATGAGCTGTTTCCCCATCATGTCTTGCGCCCCATCCCCGTCCCCCTTTGCTGGCCAAGGCCGGATCCACCCCATGGTCCCTGGGGACTCCAGCACTCACCATCTGCCCAGGAGCACCGTTCTCCCCAGGGCTGCCAGGCTCACCCTAGGAGAAAGGACAACATTGAGGGACCTGCTCCGGAGGGAGGAGCAACGACTTTACCAGGAGAGCAAGAGTGACACTGCCACCGCTCCTCACCTTGGGGCCAGCGGGACCGGGCTCACCCTTGGCACCATCCAGACCACTGAAGCCCTGGGAACCAGGAAAGAGAGGGGGGGGGGGTCAGGAGGGGGCCCCCCAGTGAGGTTGGGCTCCCCCTTCCCCTAAATCTTGCCAGGAGGGGGGGGGAAGGACTCACTCTGTGACCCTTCATGCCTGGCAGACCAGCAGTTCCTGGGAGACCACGTGCACCCTAGGAGAAAAGGGGAGATGGTGATGGAGACGCTCAGGGGGGGCTGTCCCCGCACCCCCGGCCCTGGGGGGGGAAGGCAGCTGGTGTCATGTCCTTGCTTTGCCACCAGGCAGGACAGGGTGGGGGTGTCCCCTCCAGTGCACCCCAGGGAGGGGACCCCAGCAGGCAGCATCTCACCTGGGGGCCGGGGGGACCGCGCTCTCCGGGACGGCCAGGCTTTCCAGCTTCACCCTAAGGAGAAGGACACTGGGTTGGTGGCATGTCCCCAAGCCAGGCAGCTCCTGCTCACCTCGAGGGGCTGGCAGGGCCACCAGGTCCCAAACGGTGGGGGAAGACCCCATCCAGAGGCCACTTACATCATCTCCGTTCTTGCCAGGGGGGCCGGCGGGACCACGGGGACCCATGGGACCCTAGGAGAGATGCAGGGCAGGGATGAGGATGCTGTAGGTGATGGCAGTGCCAGCCTCTGGCAGCCCCATTCCCATGGATCCCGGCTGAGATGCCCTGGAGCGGGGGCAGTGTGCCCGTGGCCAGGGCTGGGAACAGGCAGCCCTGTCGCCATCCCCATGGGACATAAGGCTGGAGGAGGAGGTGACAAGACTCACAGAAGCACCAGGCTCTCCAGGTTCACCAGGGGGACCTTGGAAACCTTGAGGACCCTGCAGGATGGTGGGAAAAAAGAAAAAAAAAAGGGAAAAAATGGGTTAGAAAAGGAGAAGATTGGGCCTGAAGACCCCGGTGGCAATGGTGGTCCCCCTCATACGGTGGCATGAGGACACGCGTCCTCACGTGTTCCTGTACCCATTGGGAAGGGTGGGACGCCCCGTCCTGCCCTTGCCCTATCCCATCCCACCCAGCCCCCTGCCACATGAAGGGGCCCTTGGGGCTGCTTGTCCCCAGAAGAAGGGAGCAGGAGATACTCACAGGAGCGCCAGGAGGGCCGGGGAGACCACGGGGACCAGCTGGACCCTGGGAAGGAGAAGGGAAAGTGGTGATGAGACGCTGCCCTGTCCCCCTGTCCCCATCCCTGTCCCCATCACCAGCCATTCGCTTTCCCCATCGCCGCCCCCTTGCTGTACCCATCGCCACCCCACCGCCATCCCATTGCTGTCTCCATCGCCACCCCCTCCTTGTCCCCATCACCGCTCATTCCCTGTCCCCGTCACCTCCAGGACCAACATCCCTCCCCATCCCTCCCACCTCCTACCGCTCAGCAGCATCCTCAGCACCGCCGGCTCAGGAAGCGCTCCCGGCGCTTCGCCCGGCTTCACACCTCCCCCCTGCGTCCCCCTGTGTGTGTGTCCCCCCCGGGACCCGTGCCACCCCGGTGCTCACCATGGGGCCGGGCACAGCCATGCCGCCAGCTTTCTCGTCGTAGCCATAAGACATTTGAGGAGCGAAGTTCTGCGGGCAGGAGGGAGAGCAGGGGGTAAGTGGGGCGTGGGCACCCCAATGGGGGTCTGCGGGGCCGGGCACCCCCCCATACTCACTCCGCCGAGGCCTGGAGGACCTGGAGGGCCTGGGGGTCCCGGAAGGCCAGGCTGTCCAGGGATGCCATCTCTGCCAGGGGGGCCGGGGAGTCCCTGGGGGGAGAGAAGAGGAGGGTGAGCCCCAGCAGGACGAGGGTCCCGGCAGAGTCGGGGGGCTCTGCGGGGGTGATACCCACCCTGTCTCCTTTGGGGCCAGTGTCTCCCTTAGGACCCTGTTGGGGAGAGACGAGGCGGGTGGTTAGAAAAGGGGTTCTCCAAAAACGGGTGGGGGATGTCCCAGGGTTTGGGGGGACAAGGGAGCCCTTACCTCTACTCCAGCACTTTCTGGGTAGACAGGGGAGGCTGCGGGAGAAAGGACGGGGGTTCAGAGGAGCCGAGTGCAACCCACCAGCCCACCCAAGCCCGCACCCATCCCGCAGCCCCGACACCCAGGGGAAGGATGCTGAGCCGGGGCAGGGTCCGGCCCCACTGCTCCCCGAGGACCACCAGCCTGCACCGGGAAGGGGCCGGGAGGGACGCCACGGTACCGTCGGTGTCGGGACAGATGGGGCAGCACTCTCCGAAGGGGATCTCGGCATTGGGGCAGTCGGAGGTGTCCTCGCAGATCACCTCGTCGCAGAGGATGTTGCCGCTGTCGCAGACGCAGATCTGGCAGGGTTCGGGTTTCCACACATCCTTGTCATTGTACGTTAGCCCATCCTGTATGCAGCTTCCAGTTTGAACTGGGAGAGAGGGGCAGGGCAGGGGGGAGCGTGAGGGCGGGGGGCATGGCGGCGGCCCCCCGCACAGCCCTTCTCTTGCTTTCCCCCCGCCTTCATCCCCCGCTTCTCCTGCAGCGTTTCTCCCTTCATCTGGTTCTCATCAGCCCATCGTGGTGACACGGGAAAAGCACCACAATAAACTCTTCCCACATACGCTGGAATTTAAACAAAAACCTCCAGCCAGTTGCTACGTCCCGCGGCAGATGAGGCCAAGGCAAATACCCCCGCGGCGGGCAGGGGGTTGGCACGGGGGTCCCGGCCGTCCGCGGGGGACGGAGACAGGGATGGGGATGGGATGGGATGGGTGGGATCGGGTAGGTTGGCCCCAACGTCTGGGCTGAAATTAGATCCAGGCGGCTGTGGGATAGGGCTGGATCAGGCCAGATGGGTTGGGAAATAAGAGTCCAGAGGCTGGAGGCAGGCAGGGGCTGACGTGGGGAGGGCAGGGCAGCGCGCCAGGGCCCAGGGCTGGCCCCACGGTGGGGAAGGGTCCTGGGGAGGGAGCACGGGGCCGTCCCGGCCCACGGCCCCCCGCTCGGCAAGGGCAAAAGGCAAAAGGCAACAGGCAAAAGGCAAAATGTGAAACACAAAATGCAGAATGTGAAACACAAAATGCAGAATGTGAAACACGAAATGCAGAATGTGAAACACAAAATGCAGAATGCATACTGGCAAATGCAAAATGCAGAATGAAAAAAAAAAAAAAAAAAAGGCACCAAAAAAAAAATTCCCCCCAAATGACAAAACTGGGCAAAACACGAGGGGCGCCCCAGGCCTGGCTCCGTCCCAGGGTCCCCCGTGTCCCCACGCCTGCAGGTGGCAGGCGCAGGCAGGCGCAGGCAGCCCAGCGGGGTGCAGGGGGGGACCCGGCGGTGGGGGGGCTGTGACCCCAGCCGTGCCCCCGTCCCCCCGAGCCCCCATTCCCGGGGAGGCCCCACGGGGAGGCCATGGGACGGCATCCCCGTCCCGGGGCGGCTGAGCGGGGCTGGCCAGACAGCCCCGACTTTACGGGCTGCCGAAACATTTTCCTTATGAATCATCCGAGACTTTTCTAATTCTTTCCTGATGGCTTTTGCAGATCCCGCTGCCCCCCTCTCCCTCCTCTCCCCCCTC
>VZTL01035629.1:0-14145 GCA_013400535.1 Scopus umbretta | reverse complement strand
CTATGATTCTATTATTCTATAAGTCAGATAATACCTTCAGTTGCATTTGTCAATTTGTCTGAAGAGGAAAATAACTAAAATTTAAAATGTTTTCTTGTTTTTCCACTTGTACCTGATTTTATTCCCTTTCCTCTACTACTTCTACTACCAGAACCAGAAATCTGTATTATATTCACACCTAAACAATTCCTTTAACTTTGGAATAATCAAAATCCTTTGTTAAGATAGCTTAAATTATTCTGCAGAGCAGCATGACAGAAGTTAACATGACTATTCTGACTTCTATTTGTAAGCACAGATAGCAACACAATTGCCAATTAAAATAGAACATATTCAAACTGGAATCATTTTATGGTTGATTAAGCTGCACGATATAACAAGCCATGTGTTGTTATGGATATTACCCTAGAGTTTACAGAGTTCCTCTGATAGTCCAAAGAGTGCCTGTGGCGAGAAGAACTCATGCACAGGAGTATCTTTATCATTTTAAAGTAGAATGTTTTCACAGAAGCTGGTATGAAAGAAAATATTTTCATAAGGTTTGCCTATTTAAAAAGAAGCATAAACCACATTTTTTAAACAGCATATTAGATTCATTCCTGTATGCACAGGTGACATAGCTGTGGCAGTGGGAGGGTGCAGTAACCTTTGTGATGTCTTTCATACAGGTTACAGTAGTGGATTTTACCTCATGTGTCTAAACAAGGCATCCTATAGTGCTTCCTCAAGGCCCTGGCCACAGATATGCCCTGTCCATCTTCATCTCTACAAAGGAGTTAAGACGTCCAGTGGTTTGTGCTGCTGTAACTCTTCTCCAGTTTTATTTTCTGTTACTATGGGCATGAAACTTGGCTTCTACTCCTGGCACTGCAATAGAAATCTGATGCTACAAAGCAGCTATCTTCATTTATGTTTGCTTCAGTTGGTGTGGGCAAAACTAAAGCAGGGTATGATTTGAAACAGATATCTTGCAGGTATCCTTTATACGTTATTTTTACATGGAAAGTATCAACATAACTTCAAAAGGGCTAAGAAACAGTGAATCAGCTGTTTTGCTTTTCAACATGCTGAGTGAGCTCCACTTTAAAAGCTAGTACTACATTTCAATTTTTGATTTGAAGTTTTACTTCACTTCATCTCCAAAATTTCACCATGCTACTACTACAGCTCTCCTTCCTCTGACAGGCTACAGCCAGTAAATATGTTGTTTCCTCTGTCCATAAAATCATCAACAGACAGAGGAAACTCTTGCCAGAGGGGAAGAGCCTTGCTAAAGCTTAATAAAAACTATTGATGTTCCCTGCATGTACTAGCATGTCTGATTTAAATATATGTATTTGAAGCAAAAGCCCTAATGTAGTTCCTGATTCTCTAAGCAACAAACTACCTTTGTGAAAATGTTTCAGGAAAAGGTACTAAAAGCAACTCTGTGACTGCAGTTGCTTGATATTAACACCATGACCGTAGCAGTTAAACAGAAATGCTTAGGATGTTCTCACTAAGCAGTAATATTTTGCAGTTTCATTGACTAGTGTGCTGTCTTCAGCATAATCTCTACATAGTATATTACCGTGTACTACATGCTATAAAAGAGCATGCTTACACTTCTCCCCTTGAACATTAGCTGCAGCTGACTCGTACTTATTTTTTTAATGTCATTAGCCATCAGGAAATTCTAATTCAACCCAGCTAACACAAGCAGGATTTCAGAAACCTCTTTACCTTCTGCAGAAGATCCGAAGAAGTAAGGTAAATTTTGGGGAGAAGGATGCTTCTCCCTTCCAAACCAATAGCTCTGTTTTTTCAAAATAACAGTGACAGTACCATGGTATTTTTAGTCTTTGTACAGGTCATGGACCTTTTCAGAGCCATAAAAGTATCCATTTCACAGCACAGAAGCTGAAGAATATATGTCCGTCACAGCTGACAGGCTCCATCCAGGACGCATAGCATAAGCACATCATGTTCTGTGACTTCACTTTTCAAGTACATTTATGGAATATGAGAACTTGTTTAAACTGCCTGGTGGTATATGATAGCACATCAGGTATGCCAAGCCCTGGGTATGCTGGTGCACGTGCATCCAGAATGCATCTTCTGGCCATAGCTAGTCAATAATTGCAAGTTTGATGGAAAACTTTGATCTTCAGAGTGACCCTCAGGAAACTATCTCAACATATCTGGCACATTTGAAGGTGCTGAAATGAGTCAACATTGCTTTGGCCCAAAAAACTGAATTTCAATTCAAGAGCTCCTAGCTCTAAGTTCACAAGAATAAACTCTGTAACTATGACTGTAGTCCCTTCTTATGTTGTTTTGACAAAAAGGACTTATGAATAGTCCACATTTCTTGTATTTTTTGTGTTCTTTGTCTCCATTTTGGAAGTAAAACTAACTTTAAGGTACAAGCCCAAAAAAGCATGCTGAAATGAAATAAACTGAATATCTAGGAAATACTTTTTACTTGTTTATTCTGTGCATTTTTAGACACATTCATCACCTAATTTAATTATGCTCTGGCTCACTTCTTTCATTAAGGTATTCACACTTGAAAGTGATTTGTGATGAGAACGTGTCCAAATTAATAACTTTTAACTAGTGGACAAATAAAAATTCATTTCAGTCATATTTAAATGGGTAAAGAAATAATTTTAAATTATAGTTTTCCCAGTTTAAAAGAGACAAAGATGACAAATAGATATCGAAAGCATTCATTCTGTGTCAGTCTCTGCATTTAGGACAAAGCTTTGAAGCACAGGAAAAAATTCTAAATGTCAGTTACTTTCCAGTAGGTTGTGAAAAACAATGATCCGAATACAGATATGACTCTCCCACCCCAGCATATATGGATGGAAAGAAATGGATTAACATTTGCATTAATTGGAGGCATTAATGTCTCAGAAATGCTTGCATAAAATGGGCATTATCCATAGCTAGCTGTAGTTGGAGCTATAACAATTTGCACAGGCTGATAGGAATTTCATGAGTCTCAATCTTTCTGTAAGACTTCTCAGATGCAAGGCATATTTGGTAAAAAATTAAAGAGGATCCTCTTGCTAATTCCAACATCAGAGCTCTTACAGGAGAAAATCTATTCACTGCTTGCTCAGAACCTGTCAGAAAAAGCAAAGATGCAGAGTGTTAGATCTGTCTTGAGTTTTTCTATCTTTAGGGACAATGGAAGAGGTCAGAATAAGAATATATCTTTGCTATTGTGCAAAGAACAGTTCAGACTAGGGAGACAGAAGAGACTCTGGATGCCTGGAGGCCATTAGAATTATGGCCTTCTGCGGGGTGGTGGTGTAGTCACAGTAGCTGCAGCAGTTGGCTGACTTGGCTGAGCTGGGATTGACCTGAGCGGTCTAAATACTGCTCAGTTATTAGAAACTGAGTCTTCTCTTTGGGAACATGGGCGTGCATGGAAACACACACAATCTGTTTTTTTGGTGGCACAGAGGTGTAATAGAGCAAATCAGCTTTTGGTTTATCCAGCTCCTGAAATCTACCATAAACTCAATGAACTTTCTAATATGAACTCAGTAAATTAAAAAAAAAAAAAAAAGGGAAGGGAAGGGAGTCACAGCCAAAACAGCTGGGGAACAAAGAGTATTCAGGAAGGTCTCAGTTTAGTCCCCAAATGCCTACTTTCTTACTAATAGTCCACCAACTCTGAATGATGTATTTCTATTCAAATGCAGTGCAAGGCAATTTCCTTGCATTAGGAAGCGCAGACAGATACTTCTAGAGCATTAAGGATGGCTGTCCCTTCTGGCTTTCAGCCTTCAGCTGTGGGGTCAATGGTACTGCTTTGTTCTTGTGATTCCCTCAGTTTACAGGGAAAGGATGGTATTACCATTCTTGTTTTCAAGTTAAAACTGTGAGAGCTTTTGTATCTGAAAAGCCATTCTGCAGGAACTATACTTGAAAGATGACACTATACAAAAGGGGGAAATAAAATGCAAAATAACTTAATATACCTCTGCTTTTGTTCATTAATGTAAGCATTTGACTTGAGGAACCTTACTGTAGAAAAACACTATTAAAGAAATTATTAAAGAAACTGCAAAGAATGACTCAAACCTATATTTTAGGATTATATATTCTTCTTTAGGCAATATTTTGATGGCGGCAGGGCTAAAACCGTGGAGACTGCTTACTATGGCCATGATGTATTTGCTCAAATTGAAAAAATTGTCATAGTTCTGTCAGGTGTTTCAGATTTTCTTAAAAGCTCTTTAGTTCTATTTCCTATTAAAGAGAAAAAAAAGTGTGAAAACAGTACAAAATAACTATTAATTCTAGTAAGTCTAACAGGAACATATAGTGTTCACAGGGTTTTTTTTCTCATAAACGCTATCTGTAAGTAGGGTTTTGTAGGAAATTAGACTTTCTAAATGGATGTTAGGTAGTAGAACAGAAAGGTGGAATGGAAATGGTTAGAAATTTTCACAAATATTCATTAATAACTGTAGAAATAAATCTGCAGTTACAATGTTATTTGCTCATTTAGCCAACTTTGACCTGAAGCTCTGCAGAAATATATACGTTATAAAGAAGTCCAGCTTCAGTTAAAACTCCTCAGTTTCCAGGTAGACCTCCACATTCACTTGGAAGGTGGAACTCAGTAACTTATATACTTCCTCAAGATAGATTGATCTCATTTGAGCCTTCATTTAGTGTTAAGGCATGCCAAGTCTTCGGAGTCTGATAGGTCCTGCACATTACCATAGGTTATCAAAGAGGTTTTTTAAATGCCAGTGAGGGATAGGTTTGCACCAGTTAATTGAAGGTCAGTCAAGCACTACATCCATTCTGACATACAAACTTGCAAAATTACTTAAAGTAAAAGAAAACAAAAGGTTCTTCCTGCTCAATATTGTTGCTAAAATATAGCAAGAGATAGCTAATGCCTCATCCCAAAGAACAGGATTTCTACATATTTGAAGAAAGCCACATTTCTGAACATTTTCCCACAAACGCACCTCTGGTGGGGCTCCACTGGCCAGTGCAGAATCGCTTCAGACTATTTCTCAGGTTCTGATGCAGAAATATATCAGGGACAGATGTTCCACCAAGTCCCTGAATACATCTATTGCTCCAGAAGTCGATTCCCCATGCCATAGGACTTCCAAAGGTAATAGCATAGGTAATGAATGACAGACCGGGCATTTGGCTTTTGATATTCCCCCACTGGCTATTCACTGCTTGGTTCCCTTCTGTCCTCAGGCTCCTGGGTATGTTACATGAATGATCCAACTGGTGTCACTTAAAGGGCAAAGAGATAAACCATATGTGAAAAAGAATAAAATAACATGCCTTTGTGCCTTTCAAACAAAGGAAATCAAATTATAATGAACTAAAAAGAAGTGGCTTTGTGAATGAGAGGCCTGATTCTCATATACATTGCCTTACACCTTCCCGACAGAAAAATAGACCTTGAAAGGGATACTAAAATATTTCCCTTTTTAAGCTTTCACAAGTGCTTTCACTAAAATGCTATCTTCCTAAATGCTTGCAAGGGGTCTTTAACCAGGCAATTTAACACACGTTAAGAATTTCTTTCCTAATTAAAAAAAAAAAATTGTAAAGCAATTACTGAATAATGTTAATAGTAAAATGTTAAGTGATACAAGAAGAGTGTGAACTTACCAGTAAGTATCAGAACAGTTGTGATATAGCCTGATCTGTGAATGAATTTGTAGTCTTGGAAGCCACCTCTGACATTGCAGCCATACCACATTTTGAAGGTACCAAAAAAACCCCAAATCAGCTTAAAAGTAATTCTAGGTTGTCCGAGATGGGAAATAAGAAATCAGAGGATGAGAACAGTGAAACACATTCATGCATTCATTTTTATTATCACCTGATTTTGCATTTTCAAAGCAGACTTTCACATGCATAGCTAGACTACACACTGTGGCATCCTGTATTGATCTCACCCTCTAAAGCTTTCAAGCAGCCTGGAATCTTGTCTAACCTTCTGCAAATATATGCCTTTAAAGGTCACACACATGATGTGAGATTTGCTTGCCAAAAGCATTCTGTGTACTCATTCTACAATGTAACCTGACAGTTAACTTCAACCCTCTTGGTGCTGGTTTATGCTGGGTAAGGCAATGTAGCCTGAAGATTTAATGTTAAACACAGAGTTTTCCAAGCAGTTATAACCATGCAATCTACAGCATTCCTCAGATAACCACAATGATGTGGTGGGCCAGCTGAAGGAAGATAAAACAGCTAGTATGTTTAGCATGTTTAATAATTTGCTGCTGTTGTTTTAAAATTGGAAATGTCTTTGTTTCCTCCAGAATAGTCTGCTGCTGGAAGCTACTAAAGATGTTACTTTTTCATTAGATCCTGCACCTCTTAATATACTTAGGCCATCACAGTTCCTACCATTTGATTTCTTACAGTGATCTAATACACGTTAGCTGTGGAGGTGCATGGCTTTTGTTCAGATATCCTTTGAAAAGCAGAGATTGAACAAGATTAACTGAAAGAGCCATTGAGGATCTAACTACTTGCAAATTTCTGTCACTAAAATGTGTAAACAACAGGAATAATGGCAGAAAAATGAAATTAAACAGCCTCATGTAAAATACTGCCAACTGGACTCCTTTTTCCTGCAGGCAGCATGAAGACAAAAACAGAGCTGCTCTACCTTGTGGCAGTTAGCAACTGATCCTTCTACATGCCCTATAAAAAAATTCCACCCTTAAAAAGTATTAGATAATTTTAAGCTGGTTTATCCCTCGATATTATATAAGAGCAATTTTAATTAATTCTTAAGAGTTAAAAAAAAAAAAGAAAGAAAGAAATGAAGATTTGTGTTTCTTAGGAATGCTAAGCTGTACAAAAGCTCTGGGCTTTGTTTTTGGCCTGTCATTCTAAAGGAGGTGAGGACGGATTATAATTGCACTGTGGGGCCTGAACAGAGGACCCCTGTAGGTAGAGCAGGCCTTTCAATCTTCTGATCAACGGAGCTGAAACAAAAATGCAGGAGGGCTGTGTTCCCACGTTCTTTGACAGTTTCCTGCTGCAGATAGCGTCCTTTTAAACCTCCCTTATGCTTTCATTATGCTGGTGAAATAATGAATAATTTGCCTCCTCCACTCTTTGATATGCATGGTCAGATATTATTGGGTAAGAAGCAAGAGGGACCTTCCTATAACCTTAATCCAGTTCACACTAATAAAATGATTTAGCTGAGCATTCTTGGGAAGCAATTATTTTTCTTGAAGACAATGACTATCAAAAAGTCCCTAATGGGCAGAGGCAGATCAGGTCACCTCAGCTTTCCATTTTCTTCAACGCAGGCAATGTTTGGACCCTTAAAGTAGGAGCTCCTTTCTGCAGTTTTGTCACAAATACTCAATCATTACTGTTGCTGAGTGTAAGGTTAAAAATGAATTAGGCTTAATTTTGATTTATTCAAGTGTGCGGTTATAGACTGAGAGAGGTTGACTGTACTCTGAATTCTGTAAGGGAAAATCTTCAAAGGGAGAAATATATTGGAGAAATGTGAAAAGGCACTTCTGTTTCTTAATAGTAGTGGTGAGCAAACATATTTCAATTCTCATTCTACTTTTTGTCGTTAAATTATGCAGCTGGCCTTCTTAAATAAAAGAACTCCAGGATTATTTTTTTTTCCTAAATTAATACAGTATTAATGAAAGACAGATTTATTAATTTAAAACACTACTCTTTTTTGGCAAGATTAGTGCTAGTTTAAGCAGATTAGTATTCTCTTTTTTTATATCTTAAAAATCATCAACAATTACAAAATACATTGGCTGTGAAACAATACTACTCCTATTATATAATCTGGAATGATCCAAGATTCTTTGTAATCAACTGAATTGTCCTCACACTCTTCGGACAAATATCATGCATATATCCTTATTATGAGTGAGTTATTACAATTGCTGTTATCATTACAACTTAACATTATTGTTAATATTATTAAGAAAAACCATCAGGCGGATTGCATCTTCTAAAGACAGGTAGATATGTGCTGAGTTTTCTAAAGACATGTAGAGGACTTCTGTTCACACCTTCTGTTGTTGTAATGATATAATTAAAATGAGTAGAAGATACAGGTCACAGATTCATTTGCATATCTAAAGTGTAGCCTAATCCTCAAAAAAGCTAACACTTTCATCTTAAGTATAATGCACACTTATAATTTTTGATGAGAAAACAAAACTTCTACATAAACAATTTCAGTGAAGCACATAATGCAATGTCGTACAAGAATGGCTCTACAGTGCTAAGTTAGAAGCAAAAAGATTGGTATGAACAGAAGCACTGTAGTAAAATTAAGGTGACTTCTCAAGGCTATATAACCATAGCTTGTACTGAAAGAATTATTAATAAAATTTTCCTATGGTTATCCTTGGCAATGATATTATGATCTCATTGAATATTTTTGGTGACAAATTTGGCACAAAATGCAGGAGTTGTCCTAGTTCAACTTGTTCACTCAAAAATGGATGAATTGTAAATTCAGATTCAGTTCACTGAATTTCAGACATTCAGTTGAAGCTCAGAGATAAGGAATAATCACCCACCTTTCATCTGAATCATTCCCATCATTGTTTATTTAAGGATAATATTATGACTGTGCTCCTAATTTACATGTCTGCAAACCTAATTTCAGCTGTAATGAATCAGACCTTAAAGACTGATAAGGATTGTACTGTGAGTTAAAAGCAAGTGATAGTTATGAATCATCCTAGTAAAGGGTTTTTCCAGTACAGAATTGGAATTATATCAGTTTAAAAAGTGGGAGTAAAATATCACCTGGAATATTCCATGTAGCTCTGGCTATTCAAAGTCAAAAAGACAAAATAGATTTAGAATAAGTGCAGAGAATATCTTCTTTTCTTCTGGGACAAAAGACAAAAGCCAAGGTCATTTCAGTTACTCTGTAACTACACTAGGGAGTAAACATCAAGGAGAGAAAAAATTAAATGTATTCTTGCAATTTGGCTAAAAACTTGACTATTACTATCCACGGATAGTATAGGCATAACTTGTTATCCTCCTTCTCTCTAAGGTGTTTTCTCTCTCTAATTAAGTAGGGACTGTGAAATGGAAAGAAAGAAGAGATCCTTGAAATTTGGAACCAGTAAGTCCACTTGGTGCAGTACACTGCTGAGAGAATTTACCAACATCTCAGATGTGAGATGACACCCAAGTGAGAAAACCTCACGTGACATGTTGCCCACATGGATATCTTTGCATCGCACTCTCCTATATTTTTGTACCCAAGATTAGCTTGGATGCAGCTAGCTCATTTCACTACCTGACACTCCTAGTGTCTCAGTTCTTCGCCCTGCCTCCCTCCTTTCCTAGATTTCTTCCTATGGTGAACTGTTACTGAACTTAAGTATGAAGATGCCAGTCAATAAATGTAGGGCAATGATAGGCCCTATAAAATATGGAGCTTGGATACTCTCCTGACAGACAGCTACCATGGTCCAGAGTTAAGAATAAACATTACAGGTGGAAAAGGTACCCCAGAGAGAGAGAGAGAGAGAGAGAGAGAGAGAGAGAGAGGGAGGATGGACATAAAAGAGACAATTGATTACAGCTGATCAGGCTCCACAAATGCATCAGGGAATGAGAAGCACCAACCAGTCACAGGCATGGGCACTCTTTCACTACTGTGGTTACTGGAATTAACAACACTGAAAACTGTATAGTTAAATTAATGTGACTTCTCATTAAAGAAAGGTTTAAAGTCTAACATGGTAGAATTAAGCATACCATGATATTTAGATGACCAGATATATGACCCAAAACATATCAGGTTTCTAATTATAGATTTCTGTGGCAAACTTTCAATCAGCAATTTCATAATTGGAAAAAATAATAATTGGTCAATGAATGTGGCACAAGAATAAGTAAGTTCCCCTATCAGAAACTCCTACCAATTTTTTACCTAGCTTTGAGTGGACTATTTGCAGAGATCAGCAGCAACACAGACTGCATAAATTCAGGAATCCACCAAACCCCACCTTCTGCTTTGAAGAAGTGACCAGGAGAGCAATACCTGTTTGGTAGTGAGCATTCATTAACCAACATTTTCATCCTCATTTGTTTAAGGCTAGAAAGTGATTCCTGCTCACTCTCTTTCCATCAATGAACAGTGGAGTCACATTCATAGGAACTCTGTAGGTTGTTGTGATCACTTAAATTAGCAATTTTCAGGAGCCTTAATGGTGCATTAATATGACGTTTAGTCAAAGAAAAAATTAAAACCTCAAAATCAAGATCATTCATCTCTTGGAAAAATAAACATAAATTTCAGACAGTCACTTGGAGTCACTAAATTATAAATCAGGGAATGGTCACTGCTTATCTTTTTCTTTAATATGAACTGAGAAACCAATTAACTACATTTTTCTGAGGAAAAAATACTGGTTTTAAGAATCACTAAGGGAAGTGATGAACATTAGAAAACTCCTCTTTATATTTGCATTAGATAACTTAATTTTTTTCCTGAGGGATTTTAAGAAAAGAAGTCTCCTTGGAAAATATGTGAGGCCTGATCCTGCTCTTATACTAGAAGGATTTTTTTAGGATCAGTCTGTAAAGTTCCTCCCACAGCGTTATATCTCTGGACAAAGTCATACTGATGCCAGACACCTTTAAAAATCTGTAAAAATGTTCTACATTGTCTGATCTCACTTACAGAATCATAGAATCATTAAGGTTGGAAAAGAACTCTGAGATCATCTAGTCCAATCATCAACCCAATACCACCATGCCTACTAAACCATGTCCTGAAGTGCCACATCTAGACGTTTTTTGAACACCTCCAGGGATGGTGACTCCACCACCTCTCTGGGCAGCCTGTTCCAATGTTTCACCACTCTTTCAGGAAATAATTTTTTACTAATATCTAATCTAAACCAACCCTGGTGCAACTTGAGGACATTTCTTCTCGTCCTATCACTTGTTCCCTGGGAGAAGAGACCAACACCCACCTCACTACCCCCTCCTTTCAGGAAGCTGTAGAGAGCGATAAGGTCTCCCCTCAGCCTCCTCTACTCTAAACTAAACAACCCCAGTTCCCTCAANAGAATAGAGCCCTGTGGAACACTGCTTGTGACTAGCTGCCAACTGAATTTAACTCCCTTCACCACAACTCCCTGCGCTTGGCCATCCAGCCAATTTTTTACTCAGTGAAGAGTACACCTGCCTAAGCCATGAGCTGCCAGCTTCTCCAGGAGAATGCTGTGCAAGACAGTGTCAAAGACTTTACGAAAGTCCAGGTAGGTAATATCCACTGTCTTTCCTTCATCCACTAGGCAGGTCACCTGAAAATAGAAGGAGATCAGGTTGGTCAAGCAGGACCTGCCCTTTGTGAACCCATGCTGGCTGGGCCTGATCCCCTGGTTGACCTGCACATGCCTGTTGAGCTCACTCAAGACAAACTGCTCCATAACCTTCCCCAGCACCAAGGTTAGACTGACAGGACTGTAGTTCCCCCAATACATGCCTATAGCTACCCAGATAGTTCCCTGTAATTCCCCAGAGTTGATGTGCTTCCAACAAAGTAGTACAGTATTTTGAATATCCATAACATCCATTTGTTCTGGTCAGAATCAGATTCAGCTTGATCTGAGCTAAAAAGTAAGGAAAAGCTACATTCAATATATAACAAAAAAGATATAACAAATATTCGGATTGAGGTAGATCTTTCAGCTCCTTCTGAAATGTTCAAGAACACTAGAAATAAAGAGAGAAATCGAATAAAGCACTCATGTTTTCTTCCATTTTTCTCTACATATCCATTTCAAAATTATTAATTATGAGCTTATCTTTCCCTAGCTCCAGAAGTTAGAGTCTTTCTTGACTGTTTCCCATATGAGAAGCTATTTTGATCCTAACATTCTTCCTAAAATTCTTTCTAATATTACTGAGAACCAGGAACTTGTACTCCCAGAGTAAAAACAGAATTCTTTTCTGCAGACTGGCAGCCTCCATTGTCAGATATTAGATGTATTTTTCCCAAATGGCTTGGAAGAAGTACTCCATGTAGGTAGGATATTGAGACTGCTTTTTTTGACATAGGAATCAAAAGTGACTTCCAGGTGAGCACAGGCAAGGTAGGAGTTATGATCCTTCACTGCCTTCCTCTAGCAGCAGGAACCTGATATTTATTTCTGGCCTTGAGCTGGCAATAGAATGACTGACTCTGGGGGAGCTTGCCCTGGGCTTGTCCACATATAGAGAAGGGAATTGAGGCTTAGCCCCTCTCCTACATTCTTTCCTGTGCTTGATGAGGACATCAGTTACACTAGAAGTTTCTTTTCTTTCTCTGCAGCCAGACCAGCCTGCATAAGACTGTAAGTGAAAGTCATTACTCTTCCTATTGCCTTGCATGACTATGTAAACCAAAGCGTTCTTTAAAGTATAGGTGGAAGAGTTTGGGTGGTTAAATCTGTCAGGATGACCACTCTGAGTCCAAGATATATACATCTTTTATAAGCAGAATGTTGCAAACAATAGTCTTCTAACTCTTCTCATGTTATTTATTATCCAGCTGAATAATTTTAACATACTTTCGCTGTTCAAACACACACAAAACCATCTCTTGCCACAATGCAAACTAACTTATATCTGAAACATTTTTCTGAAACATTTTATAGACAAGTAAAATATTTTAGGGAGGAATAGAAAAGCTGAATTCCTCGAGAGATGTTAAACTGCAAATGTCTATATAACATGAACATAGTCTATTTCTTGGCTTAAAATACAATTCAACTAAGAAAAATTGTTATTCTTTAGGACCAGTGACTCCAGGCAAGATTTATTGAAAGAGTTCTGTGATGCTGTTAGAAAACCAAGATCATCTTCAGTCCATAGCAGAAGGAGAGCTGTATATGTAATTGCAGCAGAAAAATAGTAAATAAATACAGCTTATTACTCTTTCATACAGTGGTGCAAAAACTTGACAAGCACTCAGTTCAGTCAAATTCATATTTGAAGCAAGTTGCCCAGGAAAAAAAGAAAAAAAAAGAAAAAGAAAAAGCACAAAAGAATGAGGTGATTTAGACAGAATCAGGTACCTCAGATATAGCAAGGTTGTTATCTGCCCTCATTGAATATTTATCATGCGATTTATCATATTCACTTGGCATTGATTAAAAAAGGGCAAAAAAGCACAAAGCATTTTGAAGGAAAATATAGTATGTGCACACTAGATAATGTTATAAATATTAAGTAATACTCCTTGCTTTACATTTGTGAGGAAGGTTACATCATTTAGTGTTGCAAAGGAAAAATGCCTTTGTGTTAGGCACTGGTGATTTGTGAGTACTAAGGATGAAATTCCTCTTAAGTGACCCAAAGATGCCACAGAATAACTGTGTCTATAAAATCATTGTCTGCTCTGCATTCGTCTCTTAGGAGAACTCCTATGTCTCCTTTGTGTTGCTGGCAGGTTGAATGCAACATGCCAGTGGACATGTAAGACCACCCACCCACTGGCCCCTGCCAGCTCTGTGAATAACCTCATCTTTGGAGAATTCCACCTGTAAAACTCATGGTCTGGGTCAGGGTCTTAAACTATCTGCCAAACAATTAGTATTAGATGAGCTTTGCAGAAACACAGTATGTTAAGACAGCTGCCTCCAGAGGCCAGGCCTTACCTGATGATAATGCAAATGTTTCATGTCATTTGTTGCCACTCCTTGGGGTGAATAAGCCTCATGAACATTGTGTTAATACACAAGTTACTCAAAGAAAATATCTAAGTCCTCATCACCAATGTCTGCTCCAGACAGAGGCTCACTGGTTGGGATAAGGAAGGAGGGCACAGGTGCTTTGTAGCACTGACTTCAAAGTCTGAAAAAGATACATGTGAAATATAAAACTTTATGTTTTATACATCTTGTCTGAACACACATGCATGTATCCATGTACATAAACATGTAGGACCTTATAAGAGCTGCTTTGGGCCCTGAAGGAAACTAAATATTCTCCCTCCTTCCCACGGCCATCTCTCCTCAGTCCTCCTTCCTGCCCAAACCTCCCCCAGCTTCTCTGCACTCAGCCCCCCTTCTCCATGTTCTTTAAATTTGCCAAAGAGCACCAGAGGAAGGTTTTAACTTGTTTGTACATTTTTATATA
>VZTL01035628.1:0-22371 GCA_013400535.1 Scopus umbretta | reverse complement strand
GTAAAGTTTTTGTGACAGACCCTTCCTTGCATCTATGTTTCCTCAGGGTACAAACTCCAGAACAGGGTAGCATTGGTTGAAAATGACATGTTGCCTGGGAGCTGAACCCAGTGCTTTCTACGTGCAGGTTCTGAAGTCTAACTTTCAGGTTAAAGCTGCTCTTGTCTGGAAGAAATCTCTTAAATCAAGCACTCCTCTTACTGGGTGAATGCCAGGGAAATAAATGAAACCTATAAATATAGCCACAGTAGCATGCATCTGGGCTCCCAAACATCAAAGATGACATACAATTCGTATACAATCTGTCTACTGTAATAACTTCTAATTAGGTGCTATATCTTTTTTTGCTGTTAGGTTTCATGAATGGTATCAGGGCTGGGAAAATTCAGATATCCTCTGCCAAATTCCTTCTGGATGAGCCCATTGCATTAAATTAGCAAGCTTTCATAAGAACATACTAAAATTACTTTTTTGCTAATGCAGTTTTAAAGTGTTGCTGCATCAGTAGTTTTATATCTAATGCTAATGAGAGATGAAAAATAATCACTAATACAACCACCAACTGAAGTCAGCTTGGCAATTTGATTGGTAAAATTAGTATTAATATAGTGTGATGAAATATTACTAGTATAATATAAAGGATTTCCTATCAGGAATGCATGCTACTGTTAGTCTTTTCCAGTGTTACAGTTAAAAGATAGCTGGAGTAAGGTTTCCATACTCCTCTGCTCCCACTTCTGCAAAGCAAAATTCTGACAAGATTCATATGGTGTGCAGTATTATCTAATTTTATTCAGGGGTGGAGTAGAATTGGAACTGGGGCAGAGCTTGGCTGTTTATTTACAGACAATAATGTCCTGCATTCTACATTTCTTGACTAAATCAAACATATTTCTTACTTGGTATTTTTCCTGGATATCTGAATAATCATATTGTTACCTGTGGCATCATGACTACTGTTCTGCTGTCTATAGAAGACATTAAATAGAATTTAGACTCTCACACCCCAAAGACTTCTGGAGTTCAAGGAGGATGTACGCTCAGCTTTACCCCATGGAACTAATAGCTCAGTGTTTGGACACATATGCAACCCAGCACAATATGTATACAATCATGTTATATTTTTGTATTTATTTTTCAGATACTTTAATGATACAGTGTATATGATGGATAGTATTTAAAGTATTTAATCCTGATTGTTCCACATAAAGCTAAAAAACCATAAAGACTTTCAATCTTTTGTCCTAAGAGATTTTAACAGAAGAAGAATCTTGCAGTGGTGGTTATTAAGTTAAAAAGCTGCTGATTTATTATTTATGATAAGGATTTGTATAACAAACACAAATACATGCCTTTATTTTTTTTTAATTATTAATTGATTAGATATTAGATACAGAGCATTTTGTTTCTCTGTTTATTTTCAGTGAAAACCAAAAGCAAGTTTTTCACAGCATGATAATCATTCCTCCACATTTACTGCTGGGGAAGAGTGCTTACTACCCTTCTGGCTTTCCTTCTGAAAACAGAATTCTTTTCTCATGGAATTAAAGAATAGCCATTATCCGAGGGAGTGGTTCAAGGTCACGCATAAGTACATTCCTCCAGCTCTCCTTCTCATGAGCTATCAGCAGAAGGAATATTCCCATTCTTCCTCTGTTTTCAGATTTGGGACTCTAAAACTATTTGAATTTTGTACTTCCTTTTGTGAACTTTGTACTTTCATAACTTGCTGAAGTGATAATATTGGAGAAAACAGTCCATTACACAATGGTTTATACACAAGCACTAACAGGGTGAACTCCACATCTTGTTCTGTCAAGATGGTCTTGTGGACTCACTAATCAGTGGGAGATGACATATTTGTCTCCATGCCTTTATCAGTAGGACAAATTCAGATATCTATCACTAGAAAGCCTTAAATAGTGTTTTAGCATATTGTTTGTAAGATGTATTTCTGTGGAGAGTGCAATTTAAAACTTTTTTATGACAGGTCAATAACCTACTGCTTTAAATGAAAATTATTTGACTTCAAGTATTTCAAAATCAGATATTTTCAGAAATAAGTCCCATTTTGTGGCAGTCAGTACTTGCACTTGGGTATTCTCCCATGACCTTTGCATGTCTGCTGAGTTCCTTGAGTGAGGCTTTTATCTGTACTATTACCACTGTTGTATTTTTATTTTACTTCTGGGACTGGGTGTTACTCAGTAAGCACTAAGTGCCAAGGAGTACGACAGATGGCTATCTTTTCCACTGTTTGTTAACTACTCAGAATTAGGTGACACAAGCTTCAGTGGAATGTAACCACCAAGTTCCAGCTGACCTCTTGAAGCAGCTTTCCAGGAAAACTGACTGCCAGCATTGCATACCAAACAGATAGTCCTTAAACTCAGTTGGTTATGGTGTGGAAGTCCTTGTACTCTTGCACTTAAGGTTTTAAAAACAAACACTATGATCCTTGCTTTGGTATTGCTGATGCTTTTCATACAAATGTTGCAGCCTTTAAGCAGAATAATGTCTAGTTGATCTGGTGAACTGTTTTTCTGTACTTCTGTGAGAATTCCCAGCTCTAGCAGTGAGAGGTCAGGGTGGTTTGAGGAGTGATGTATTTTTGCTTAAAATGTGACAAACATAGTAAGTAGCTGAATGTTAATTCAGGCTATCATCTTTAATTAGGGCATCAAGACTGGAATGAACAGTCTTCACTCCGGAAATGAGCACTCATGATCAAAGAAGAGCTACCTTATTTAAATAATTTAAACGGAGATCAATTTTAATCAAAGTTGATATTGAGTATTGCATATGAAAATTACTACTTTTTTTTTTTAAAGTTTTGATGTTACCATGTAAATGAGCAATTCCCTTGCTCAGAGATACGTGGCACCTGGCTGGCAATATTCCTTTAGGGGTGGAAATTTGAATGAATATCTACTTAAAGCATGACTAACACCCTCCATGCAGCTGAGAAGTCAGGAACCTGTCTTTCTGCTTTTCCAGGTATGTAGTCTATTGAGTTTTAAATATCTTCTGATTCCAAATGGGGTTTTTTATGTTTTCTAACTGACTGAGTATAACAATTTATGTCTTTAGAGAAATTAGAGAAAGAAAAGTTGGTCAAGTTATTTGCTCCAGAGAGGACAGATATTCATTAGGATAAATTATAATAGTTTAGTGTAATGTTTTTAAGTTTCTGAGAGGAAAAAGTTTTTAATTACAGATGTGTCAATATGCAAACCCACAAACAGTACATGGCCATTCCAGAGACATGCATTCATATGCAGACATTTACATATCCAGAAGCACACCTGAGATCAGAAAATTAATGCAAAAATCTTTATCAGGATTACAATGCAATAAAAATGAAGAAAGATGCAGAAACACACACATTCTTTTTACTGTAGTCACCGATAATACTAGCCAAAGCCATGGAAAGTTTTCTAATATATATATAGACTCACCAGGTCATATACATAGGATTAAAGTTGTAAACTTCTGGGGGTCAGAGAATCTTTTTGTTCTGTTTGCGCATCAGTGGGTCCTAATCCATAAACTCAACTTCTTGCTGTAGCAACAGAATAGAAAAAAAATTAGCTTACATTTTCACCCAGTTGTGAACCACTGTGCTGTCTCCCAGTAGAACTGAGTTCCAAAAGACATTGCTGACACCTTCTTTCATTGCTTCTTCTAACCTTCATTTTGTGTTCTAGATCACTATCTGGAAATGTAATACTCTAAATGGCTGAAAGCTGCTGAAATCTACTGAATTATTTTCTTCAGTACGTAATAGTTATGAATATTCAGGTAAGAATTCAAGTTCACCTGAGTACAGAGCCCAGAAACAAAGGAAAAATGTTAAAGTCGAAGTCAAAGTTGATGTACTTTTGTGCTTCATTTATCCACAGAACAGTGGCTTTCATGGAAGGACATGCATCTTTGCATGTCTCAGCTTTTTTTCTCAGTTTTATCATTTTCAAAATTTAGGAATTTGTTTGTGAACAAAGATTGTTTCACTTGACCATTGTTACCATTTCATCGTAAGATTTTGGTCTTGTCAAGCATCCTATAAAAATGAGTGGGTTTGTATGCTCTTAACCAATATTGCTGCTCCTAAGGAGACCGATCTGTTTGTAGTAAACAGTGGTAGGTTATCCTCAACTTAATGTTAAATACCCTGTTGCCTAGTCTCTTCCATGTGTTGCTAACACAGGGAGCTAAGGATGAACTGAAATAACTGTGCTAACAAGTCTTAAGAGATCTGAGTTTGCAGCATGGAGGCCTGAATGCTGATTTACTAGGAGTGGGACTTGACAAATAGCCTGGTCTAACTTTCAGGCTCCTACAGTTTCAGTGCAGGAAAAACAAGCTGTCTTTCCATTTTAGAAAAATGATTTATCTAGAAAAAGACTTAGCACAAGCTTTTTATGTATATGTAATCTATGTTGGGAAAGCCTCACAATGCTTATCATGTCAAACATATTCATTGTAACCATAACAGTTTTTACAGTATACAGAATATTCTTGCGTATAGTGTCTTAACCCTGACAGAGTTTTTTTAGCAACAAACTATTTTAACAATTCCTCATGTCTAAATCATTGCTTAGTAAAACTACAAACAACAAAGCTGGTTTTTAATAACTGGGTACTCAAAGGCCATCCAGCAAAATAAATCAGCCATGTTTGCTACTGACTCTATATTCAGTAGCAAACACAAGAAACCTGTCTATCAGTCCTGAAAATTAAGAATTGCCACCATGGTTCAGACAGTAACAGTAGATAGCAGAATTAATTTAGCTTGAGTTTAGTACTCAGAGCTCATAATTTCATGTTAATCTAAAGTGTTGCCTTCACTGAGAAGAAGAAATAATTGTCCATGAGTGACAACTGTAGAGTATCATCTTAGCTTTATATAGGAAAACTATCACAATACTGGTAACATTTCAAAAGCAGTCCTAAAAAGAGTAATTGAAAGTAAGGAACACCCTCCTTCAAATGTGGACACAGGTAAGCAAAATCCTTCCAAAAACACACATTTTTCAAGGTCCAATAAAAAATATCTTTATAAAATGATGCCAGAAGGAAAACAAAAGTGAAAAATAAATTAACAGGAGGTTAAAGCTAAGCAAAACAAAACATACCTTTTCTTATTTGATCTAGACAGTGTGGGCTTTTTCAGGGCTGAGCAGAGGTTTCCCATCTAATTTTCACATAGAGACTAAAGAGCAAAGAGGGAGTCACCAATGTGCTTTCTAGCCACCTACATTTTGACAGTGACTGAGACTTAATAATGACATTTTCTGCTACTTGTGATAGCCATGAGCCCTCACACACATTCTTGGTGTATTTAGATGCACAGTAGGAAGGTTCACACATCTGACAAGGTACAAAAAATCAATTTACAGCAAAAGGAAACATCAGATATTGGCACTTAAACACCACAGCAGTAGATACTTGGAAATACCCCAAATAAATTAGAAAGACCTAATGCTTAAAACAAGGGATGGAAAGAATGCAGTTTCAGACCTAATATGCTTTTGACTTTGACTGGTACTTGAGTAAATTTTATGCATCTATTAAACTGAGGATAAAAAATATACTTACATGACTCCTTTACTGTAGTATTTGCATATTTAAAAAGAGCTGATTAAAAACTACCAACCAGAAAGTTTTCCTAATAAAATTTATGATTTTTTTACAGAAATGATAATGTAAAGGTTTTTTATTCCAGAATTTTGAAAACTCCTGCATTTTTTTTCCTTTTTTCTCCCTTAAGTTTTGTTGTCTGTGACATAAAAAAAAGTCTACATCTTCTTTGGGTTTTGCATTTCATATATTTTTTGCTCTCTGTATCTTCTCAATTCTTCCTCTGTACTTTAAAATCATAGAAAAATAAATCAATGACATTTAAATTTCTATAAATTCTTCAATAGGTTATAAAAAAAGGCTTGTGGATGCTTTCTCATGGTAATTCTCTTGATGTATCGTAACCCCCTCTTGTAGTACAGGCCAAAAATCAAGTTCAAAAGGTACTTAGTGACTTGAAATTAGTGGCCGTTAATATGTTAAATGCATCCTGACAAGAAAAGGACTGGTACAATTCTCTGTAAAGTTGACATTAATTTTTTGCTCTGATGCTAAAGCTGAATTTCTCTCAAAGCTTGCTACACAATCAAATGTTTAGAAAAGGAAATGATCTGTTTAGTGTACTAAAGCCTGGAAATTTTCTAGGAGCGCTTCAGGAATATAATACATAAAGCTGCACTGAGGAGCACAGAGGAAAAGTTTATACAGCAGACTTATCCTTTTATATGATCCCACTAAAAGCATGGAATATGGCTCACCAAATATCCCTGAAATTGCCTGGGTATGAGTAAAATATCATTTCACTGCAGGATAAAGTGTTCCATTTAAAGTGCAAGTGCAGGCTCTAGGGTAATATTGACAAAGTGGAGTTAAATTATGAACTAATATCTCTCTCTGGAGGACTGGAAAGATATACCAGTAATCCTAAGAACAGTACCTGTTTCCCCTCATGGCAGAAATAGTGCATATCAGAGAATTCATTATTTTTACATAGCAAGCTCTGTAAATGCATTTCATAAAAAGTAAACCATAAAATACTGGGAATAACAGCACAGAACTGAGAAACAAACTGGTTTCCCAGATGTCTTTTCTTGCAGTGTGGCGAGCATAAAATGGGCGTAATTCTTCACTGGCAATGCCCTCGCTCCAGCAGGACTCTCCTGCTGACTGAGTGCTGGAGTAATCTGCACCAGCCTTCAGCCTCCAGTTTAGGAGGACTACCTTCGTGAAGAGGGGAGGACACCTGTGGCTGGAATGGCCTCAGGTGTGGTTACTTTCCTCTTTCCAGAGTAGCCAGTAGCTGAAATGCCCTCTTTTAGAGGTAAGAAATCTCAGAAAAAGGGAGCACAAGGGTTGAATGAATGCTGGAGTATTCTTCACTAGAAAGGGAGAATCAGCTCTAATGTTTTGAAAAACATGTTGCATTTAAAAATTATGGTCTAATGGTAAACCAGTACAGGGTGTGGTGGGTCGACCCTGGCTAGATGCCAAGTTCCCACCAAAGCTGCTCTATCACTCCTCAACTGGACAGGGGAGAGAAAATATAACAAAAAGCTTGTGCATCAAGATAAGGACAAAGAGAGATCACTCACCGATTATCATCATGGGCAAAACAGACTCAACTTGGGGAATATCAGTTTAATTTATTACCAGCCAAAACTGAGTAGGGAAATGAGAAATAAAACCAAGTCTTAAAGCACCTTCCCCTCAACCCTGCCTTCTTCTTGGGCTCAACTTCACCCCCAATTCTCTCTACCTCCTCCCCCCAAGCGGTAAAGGGGGACAGGGAAAGGGGGTTGCGGTCAGTTCATCACACGTCATCTCTGCTGCTCCTTCCTCCTCAGGGGAAGGACTCCTTACACACTTTCCCTGCTCCAGCACAGGTCCCTCCCATGAGAGACAGTCTTCCATTAACTTCTCCAATGTGGGTCCTTCCCACGGCTACAGCTCTGCATGAACTGCTCCAGTGTGGGTCCCTTCCACAGGGTGCAGTCCTTCAGGAGCAGACTACTCCAGCATGGGTCCCCCCCAGGGTCACAAGTCTTGANACCACAGGCTGCAGGGAAATCTCTGCTCTAGTACCTGGAGAACCCCCTCCCCCTTCTTCTTCAGTGACCTTGGTATCTGCATAGAAATTCCTCTCATATATTCCCAGTCCTCTCTCCAGCTACTGTTTGTGTCCTGGTTTTGGGGTTTTTTTTACCCCCTTAAGTATCTTACCACAGAGGCGCTACCACTGTTGCTGATTGGCTCAGCCTTGGCCAATGGCAGGTCCATCTTGGTGGCGGCTGGCATTGGCTCTCTTGGACACTTCTCACAGAAGCCACCCTTGTAGCCCCCCGCCACTACCACAACCTTGCCACACAAACCAATACAAGGCATCCTCTCAATTCTTGTTCATTTTTCTTGCGAGTAGCTTAGCTTCCTTAGGCAGGCACCCATCCTTTTCAGAGTGAGTATATCTGTTGGATCCAGCCTTCTGACTAGACAAAAAAGGGCCATTTCTTTTGAAATTTAACTCACAACATAAAAGTAAGGGAAAATTACAGGCACTGGGTAAACAACAGAGATATTTAATGAAAGATGAACCAGGAGTGATAAGGTGGTTAAAAATACATGATAAATATATCTGTTTGAACAAAGGTGAACCTCTTATCATTCCCTAAATCTCACAATAGGCAAAGATGGCTCTGATTTCTTGCTTTGCATTGCTGATAATATAAATTTTTGATTTGTATCTCTTATATACAGAAACAGTTGTCTAATAACCAGTTGCTTGGGGGCAGTCTTTTAAAGGAACACATGACAGATTTTTATCACTTATGGATTACCTCTAAATTCCTGTGGTAATCTGCAACTTTTCAGTATTGCTGTTTTTAATTATACGCATTGGAACTGACATTTACTTTCAAAGCTTCATGGAAATTGGTGCTCAAGGAACTCCACAGTGGAGTTAGAGTTTGTATGTGGCTCTCTACCTTTCTTCAGATCCATCTGCATGTGTTGGACATCTAACAGCTGCTAGACATTGATATTCTCTCCTCAATCTATCATTAATATTAAAACTAATAATTTTAAGATAGATGCAGCATCCATTCTAATCAAAGCATTCAGCCAGGCTCTATCATTGGCCTGAACCTGGCAGTAAGCTCAGCTGGGTAGACTTTGTTTCTCTGAATGGTACAAACTGCCTTCTCCCTATCACAAAGTGAACATGTGCCCAGGTGCTCCTTGTGGAGTGGGTGATACACTCTAAATTCAAACTCCAGTTTACCTTTGTCATGTGATCATGCATTTAGACAGAACTTTTACATTTAATTTTACAGAATTTATTTTATCTTTTGTTTTGTCCTCTGAAATTTATTGAAATGGGGCAATTTATTATATATGCTTTTTAATGTAAATAAATTAAGCATTCTCTAACAGAGTTCTGGAGTGTTGTTAATTATAATAATGCAATGAAGAACAGACAAACTGAAAGCTCATTCTTTAGTAAAACCACCTTTTTACCATCTCCATATCTGATTAAATTAACAGGTTTCTCAGACCTACTTTACCTAGTATGAAGACTTTTTGTTCTTTAGGGCATTCTCCTGTAAAGATTACTCTGGTGTAGTTCAGCATTGCTCTTTTGCTGATACTCAGTTTCACAAGTAGCGAATTTTGAAGTATTAATCATGGAGGACAGTTACATGAAATTATGTATTTTGTGCCTGTCATTTCTCCTCTTCAGCATTCCTAGTATTCATTTTTCCCTTGCTCACATGTAAAATGAAAAGGCAGTGGTAATTGTCCTATGGAATGGGGATGGTTCAAAGGAAGATTCTTACAGAAACTGTTGTAGTTCAAAGAAAATATACCAGAAATGAGTCTGTGGGAGAGACAGAAGGAGGAGAATGCATAGAAATGACATATAACTGATGACTCCTGAAACAGCCTGTCTCTTTCCACAGGTACTCCCCATATATTTGCACCTACTTCCATTTCAGCCTCTTGTACTTGTTAGGTAAAAGATTCATATAAATGACTTGTTGCTTTGAATCTGTAAAAAAACTTCTGGTTTCTCCTCAGTTGCTTCCATTTACTGACATTTATGCATTTATTGATCTTTTACCAAGTGCTGCAGCTTTACAACTACATAAAGTACAAATGCCATTCTGTATATCTGGAGAAGAAGCCATAAGGTAACTCTAGTAATTTGCTCAGTATTTTAGGATATTAATTGCAGACATCTGGAACAGGCAGATATGCTAATACAGTAGAGTGTTTGGAGCTACTAATGGTTATTTTGACACTAAAGTTCCTGTGTTGCCTCCTTGTAATAACAGTGTGAGAATGCAGGGACACTGTCAAGTGCTAACCAGTGTATTTGAGGGCTGCTATCACATGTCCCTGGCCCTTCTTTAAGCCAAGAGGCCAAAAGCCATGTGCTATTACCCTTCTGAAAATATTCAATTAATTTAAAAACAATGCACTGCTGGGCATGTTTGTTGGTTTTCAATGGCACTTATGTGGAAAAAGTTAGAAAATGAGTCAGAAAGGAGTACACCAGGCTCTCTATTCAAAGGTTAAACTCCTTAGCATTCCAGTCTCTAAAGTTTCCTCTTTAGTATTTTTTCCTATCTTTCCATAATACAAAGTAGAAATGCATCTAAGCAAAAGCAAGTACGAGGTGTCTGTTGAGATTTCTAGTCAGCTACTGGGATTTTATGTCCCCTGAAAGTGAAATTCTACTCAGCTCTAAGCCAATGTGTGGGTTTAATTGCTTTTCTCACATTGTTTCTGGGTCAAACAACATTTGATTTTTAAATTTACAGTCAAACAAGTCAGTTGCTGGTGTGGGAAGAAGTATCAAACACTGCTGTTATTGCATCCTGACTGCATGGAAACATACCCTATTACTTCTCTTGAGGTCGCAACATGGCTAGTTGTCCTAAGCGGACACACTTGCACAGAGCCTAGGTCTCCAGCTGATGGCATTTTTGCCATGGAGCAATCAGCTGTGTTTTCAGCACTGGTGTGAACAATACCTTGGAGTGTCTTTTTGTTATCTCTCTTATGCTGGTAACTGGAAGCATATAGTAGCAGGGCCCCTTTGCATTAGGCAGCACAGAGGTTGTATGATGCTGTGCTGGAAAGTTACACAGCTCAAAAGGGATAATAAAAATATTAGAAATAGCATCTTAAAAAATATATAAAAGGTGCATAGTTTTCAGTTATATCTTTCTTCACTTCTTTTTATAGTTCTTTCTAAACCATTTCCTCTTCTCCCCTCTAGCAATTGCACAATTATTTTGCCTTCATTCCACTCTGTTCACCCCAGAAAAATAGCAAAAGATGTAGAGGGAGGAGAAAAACTGAAAAGTGGTCCCTTTTTTGAGCTGACGGGGAACTTGTTCTAATGAGTTCTTCAGAGAAAATGGGGAGAAGGCTGTAAGAGGTCTTATGCCAGCAACTCCCCAGAAAGACGCTCATCTTCATTGCACTTGTGAAACGAGGATCAAGCATGAACCTTTGTGACAGTCTATCCTTCTAGGGCAAGTTAAAGTTGCAGAACCATATTTTCTTCTCACAAAGCATAAATCAGAAATTCTTTAATTCCTGCCAGTGGAATTGCACCGTGGCAACCTGACAGAGGTTAGAAGCAGAGCCATTAAAGCTTTAACCATAGCATTTACACATTCTAGTAATCTAGAATAGCATTTTGGTCTTATCTTAGTTTTTATCTAAATAGTGCAAATAGGAATAGAAGTTTTGCGGGGTTTCTTTTTTAAGAATACAACACTCCACTCCTCCTGCCCAAATTTCCTCTAGTGCAGGACTTTCGCAGGAAATTTTAGAGTGACATAGCAATGCAAAAGACAACTGAAAGTGCAGCCACACTCAACATGTGGTGAAATTGCTGAGATCAAGCCAAATTTCCTTTGTCTTATAATTTCTATGTAGTAAAAAGAATAGCTATCAAGCTATTTTCACTTCTTATTTCTTATATCTTGAATCTGCATTTTCAAGAATTCTTGAACTAGAGGCAATAGTACCAGAAAGAGATGCTGTGGCACACCGTGTCAGCACAGAAAGGTAAGGTGAGATGCAGGATGCTAAAAAACAAGAGGAAGATTTGACCTGCCTGTGCAGGATTAGGAGGCTGCCTGGCCTCTTCTGCCTGTCAACAATAATGGAATTGAGTTCCATACTGAAGATAATTGCCTCAAGTCATTCTTCAGCCACAGGGAAGGTAAGATTAATAAAGAACATTTGTTATAATTCTGCAACCAATTTATGTAATGGAACACATAATAAATAACCACATTTAACATAAGCATTTATCATAGCAAATTTATGCGTCAATTTGTTCAGTGTGTGTTAAACCAACCATTTGTATAAATAAATGTTGTTCTCTTCATGTCCCTTTTTCCTCTATTTAAGTAAAAATTATTGTTAGTGAGGGTTTTTTCTTTTTTCCTTTTTCCTTTTTCTCTTTTTTTCTTTTTATTTTTTCTTCTTTTTTCTTTTTAAATTTTTCTTTTTTTCTTTTTTAGATACAGAGATGACAATGGCACATGTGAACTTCCCAGACACTGAAATACAGCATGAAGTTTCTGCAGAGCCTGGACTGCTGCCTGTTGCAATTGGAAGCCACTATTTAAACAAAACATCCACAAGGACTAAAACCCTCTTGCAAACAGACTGTATATATGCTTAAACTCCCTGGTTAAATTTTAATTGAAGCAGCAGCATCTCACTGGAGACAGAAAGGATTATGTCCTAAAACTCAGATCTGGAATTCTGTTCTTGAAAAGAGGGTCTGATCTGATGGGCCAGGAGAAAAGTGTCTGAAACACTTAGTTTCAGAAAGTAATCGTCTGGATGTGGTATAATACCAAACACAGCCAAAGGATCCATTTCCAAATACTGAAAAAGTAGATAAAATTGAAGTACTTTTCCTGAATACGATTTAGAGCAAAAGAATCACTCTTTCAAGTTTATCTTTCCTTTCATCTCTATCTGTTTCAATGGAAAAAGGTGTTCTAAAACTTATTCATGATGACATCTTTTTCATCAGGTACTTTTGTTGTGATAGGGCTACACCATTTGTTTTTCCACATCAGTAACATTACACTGTGTTTTTTGTGGAAGACCCATTCTCTTAAATTGTATGCTGCTGAATATAAAATTATTTAAGCATGCCAACTAACTGCCTGTATCTTTTCAATCCCATTCCAGTTCCCTTCTGTGAGGTGATGTTTTTCATTCCAGTTTATTTTCCAGTGTCAGGCAGCATGTATAGCTCAAATCTCAGACTACAATCTAAAAATAGTATAGCCAGGCTGCATCTATTGTTAGTTAATAGGAACCTGGAATATCAGTCTGTGCTTTCCTCAGTTTGTTGCTTCCTCCTGGTCCACATGCTACACATGATCACTTAATTACACTGCTGAATTTTATTTCAGAGTGGCTTTCTTCCAACCTCCATATATGTATTAGAACATGAATGGAATTATGAAACCTAGATACTGTGTTATCTAAATAAATAAATAAATTGTGAGCTATTCTATATTGAAAAGTACAGTGACAAATCTTCTCCTCATCTTTTCCACTGACTTCACCTTTGTACAGCTGATACTTATATGATGGCCCAGAACAGGTCTGAGAAGTTCTGAACAAAGAACTATGAAAAGATTTGGGTTTTTTTATCACATGCCTTACACCAGAAAAGCTCCAACTAGCAGTCATTTTAAAGTAGAGTAGGAAATAACAAGAACCTTTTATTGCCCTATGAACAACCATAATAATCTTGTTTTCCATCCTGATTAAAAAGACTTTCTGATTGTTATGGTACTAGCAAAACTATTGTAATAAGTAGATGTTGACTTCTGTTGAGATGCATATCATTATTTATTGATGGAATACATTAATGTGTAACAAGGGGAAGACAAAGTCAATATTTATGATGAAGAAAAATAAACTGATGTTCACTGAAACAAGCCATTAGATTCTCAGTCAGGAAGATAACCCCTCTCTGAAGCATGTAAGGCTGAGATTTATAAATCCCATAACTTTCTTGCAGTCAAAATGTGAAGTATAAATTTAAAGGCTGTATGAAGGTTACTTTTGCCATTAGTTTATCCAAAACTGTCGGTGGATCAGCATTTTCCTATCTTAGATATTAAGTTAAAATCATCAGATCATAGAATCATAGAATAATTTAGGTTGGAAAAGACCCTTAAGATCCTCAAGTCCAACCATTAACCTAACACTGCCAAATTGCACTAAACCATGTCCTGAAGTGCCACATCTACATGTCTTTTAAATACCTCCAGGGATGGCGATGCAGCCACTTCCCTGGGAAGCTTCTTCCAATGCTGGACAACCCTTTTGGTGAAGAAATTTATTCTAATACCCAATCTAAACCTCTACTAGTTCAACCTGGGGCAATTTCCTCTTGTCCAATCACTTGTCACTTAGGAAAAGAGACTGACACCCACCTTGCTATACCCTCCTTTCAGGCAGTTATAGAGAGCAATTAGTTGTCCACTGAGCCTCCTTTTCTACAGGCTAAACAAGCCCAGTTCCCTCAGCCACCCCTCATAAGATTTGTTCTCTAGACCCTTCACCTGCTTCGTTGTTCTTCCTTGGATATACTCCAGCACCTCAATGTCTTTCTTGTAGTGAGATGTAGGTTTTAAGGTATTTAGAAATATTTTAGACTTGGACTGGCTGTTATTTTACACACCCTTGAAGCAATCTGTCTTATTTGTAAAGAAAAGAAGGTTTAGGCTAACACGTACAGGTCTGTGCTTTGTTTGTATTATGTCAAAACAACAAAAAAACCCCAAAACAACACAACCCTTCACCTTCATTAGTTCCAAGTATATCCTAGTTTTTGGAGAGGTAGAAGAGAAATTTAGGAATTTCTATTTTAAAGATAGAATTTTCTACTTGAAAAATGCTTAGAATTACTTTAGCTGTGAATATTTTGTTTTATTTTATATATTTTTATAACACTGTTTTCAATGTCTCTTTTATGCAGCATAATAGATGAACATAAAACAGCTCATAAATCTGGACACCAAATACTAATGGCATTAACAATTTTTTACAGGGTGCTTCTCCAATGCAGAAAGCCATCTACAGTGTACTATGACTACCTTTGGGGTCTGAAATAAAATTAAATTTCTAACATTTCTTTCCCAAAAATTACCTTCCAGGAATCAGCTTTGTAACAGGCTATATAGTGCAGAACCCAGGCAATTCATACCTATTCACACAAAGCTGCTGATGGACGGCACCCTGGGCACTGATTATACCATCATTTCTGTCTTATGATCCCTATCTATTTGTAGTATATTGTGGGTGGATGCACACACCACTGTACTGCAATTTGTATACTGGGATAGAAAAGGTGTTTGAGTGGTTTTCTTGCTGTCGGGTGTAAATATAACATGTTCTGTAACTGTGTCTCCAAAGTGTCTGTAGTTTAACTCATTATTCTAAACATTGATGTCTTTTGTATTGGAGACAGGATTGCAGCTGGTGTCACATGCAGTAAAAGATCAAATAGCAATGCAAAAGCAGTAGCTTGGATCAAAACAAGTAAAAATACCTCTTAACTTTAGGCTGCATCACTCTACAACTCCTTTTGTGCATGCTGTTGCTTTTACCAGTGTCTTGTGAGTGAAGATCAAAGGTCCTTTCCTCTGTCTCTTACTGTCCTGCTCACTGGAAGAAACTAGCCCAAAAGCAGGCATCCTAGCTTCCTGTATGCTGTGTACAGAGAAAAAGCTGCCAGAATCAACATGTGCTAGTTGGCAGATAGGACCAAACTGGGCAAAGTTTCCCTTTCCTTTCAAAAACGATGCCTCATTATGGTCACCAAGAAGGAAGATTAATTCTCACTCACAAGTTAAGAGGATTCGAAGAGGATGCTGGAAGCCAAGATTCAAGTTCCTGCTGCAATAAATAATTATGACAAGTATCTCTGAAATGCAAGAGTTCAAAAGGGAAGGAGTGAGGGAAACTTGATTTACAGCAGCCAGTATGCTGTGAAAGTATATTGTTCCTCAGAGAAAATGTAAATAATCCCTGATCCTAGTCAGCATGATACAGTTTTAAATCGAGGTGTCCTCCTATGTGGAAGTCCTCTAATAGTCAGTTGCATGGTAGTGTGGAGAAATGGGTTAACTTCTTAATTTTCACCAATGGGACTTAGGTGCCCAGAAGGATGGGTTCACAACCAGGGGTTCTGCATAGAAGTAGGTGAAAAGCTGCAATCACATCAGCTGTGTAAGCACCTTTGCCTTTCTCAGCATCTTATTTGCCATCTTAGATAGCTTCCCACTCGGTCAGTTTCTGAATATCCCTTTTTAAGTGCATAATGTTGCCTTTGCATTGAGTGGGGTTTGAGTGCTTGTTAAGGCTAAGGTTTCAGCTGGGTGTTTGGCACTGAAACACAAGCACTTGTGAAGGTCTAGCTTTTGTGGATGGCATACTACAAGCTTTTGTTGCTTGACTGAAGAAGATAAGGTAATGTTCTGTAGGAAAGAACATTTACATCTTATTCCAAAATAAATTGATGGCAATGAATTAATGATTTCCTGTCATTCTTAGCCAAATAGTATTTTGTTATTCAGTCAGTGATACAAGGAAAAAAAAAAACAACAAGTAAAAAAGGAGAAATTAGATTTGTAGTATAACATTGATGTTATGATCACATCTTTTGCTTTAATAATAATAGGATAACTTTAATAGTTATCCTATTAGCAATAGAAAGGAAAATTTAAAATAATGACAGATTGGCTAGGAGTTACTCTCATGGATATCCTCCCAGAAAAAATGTCATCTTAAACATTTGCTTTCCTCTGGCTATTTCACATTAAATATATCCTTTCTTGCTCCTGTGTCCCCATTACTTCTCACAAACTCCTCTTCATTTTTGGCACAAGACATATAATATTGATTACATGCTACAATCTGCAGTCCTGATTATCAGCAATCTTCTCTCAAATAATACTGTAGTCCTGATTCTAACAAATGACATTAGTTTTGTCCTTTTTGCTTTGAATGTTTCATCTGTTTACTGAAGCAACTCCTCTGGAAATTTTATCCCTTAAAATTGAAGGATAAGTTCTCTACTGGAATAAGCAAGGTAACTCTTTTCTCTGACTTACTTGTACATGAATGGGATAGGCTCTGATATGCTTGATAGATAATATTTTGCATATATAAAAATATTTATTTTGACACTTGTAATGCTGTTGTAGTTCAAGAAAGACTGAACAACAACTCTCTTGGTTAATCTTTTTTGAAGCTTAAGTGGGAGACACTAAAGTATTGANGCTGAAACCAGGACACTGTCTTAAAAGTTACTTAAAGCTTTCAAATAAAACAACAACCTTCTCAGGTTCAGAGGATGATAAGAACTTTTTGAGTTTCATGAAAATTACCTTTTGTTGGTCTTCTACTCTAGACAATACACCTTATGAATTTGTATGTTGTAGATAAAATCATGAGATTATTCCTCTGTTTATGACATAACTTGAAAGAGAGATTCTTCTAATCAGTGATGATAGAGAGAGTAAGATAAGCATGGATTGGTTTTGAAAGGACTCAATACTGAATAGAGGTTTGGAAAATAATTCAATGGTATATTTCTTATTGGACTAACCTGACTACTCACAAAGCTGCTGTGAAACCTCCTGAGATACTCAGCACCTTCACTCCATGAAGAAAATTGTAGTGAGATCTCTGCTTTAGTCTTTTGACAGTCCCTTTGCTGATATTGTCCAAACCCCACAAATAAAATGAAAAAAAAATGCAGAATAAGACACAACTGCGTTACACCATGTATAAAGTCAAGTTGTCTTTTCCATTTATTTCGAGTCATTTATTATACACACATGTTCTTGGCCTTTTGTAGTGCCCATCTGAGTTTAACCAAGTATCAACCAGTTGTTAGTACTACAGAATTCATCCACTTACTTTTTAACCCAGACACTCTAGTTATTCTTTCCTAGTAGTTATTTCAAATCACAGGGCCAGATCATCAGGGACTGTAAATCAGTATAGCTCCATTGACTTCACTGACAGATTTACACCTGCAGATGATTTGTTTCAAAGTATGCTGTAAATAAAAGAAAAATACTTCTAATAATATGTCATAATGATTGACACTTTTCATTTGAAAAACCTTAAAGCACTAAGCTTTTTAAGTGAATGTTTGTATTTATGTAGGAAGCTAGATTAACAGCATTCCCAGAATGAAGGTGCCAAGTCTCATTTAGAGTTCTCACTGCAATAGAGTGAGGGCTCCTTAGCAGATAAGATGCTACTTATCTAGCATAAAAACACTGCTGAAGAAGACTTGCATTTAAAACAACAGATTTATTTGATAATTAGTAAGCAGATTGGAGCCAGGAAAATTGTTCAAAGCATGGGAAAGGGGAATAGACCAAAGTTTTCAGCAAAGTGCAAGTTTCCCCCTGTGTGAAATTCTCTCTTTAACACTACTCCATGAGCTAAAAGCCTACTAATCCATAACTATGCCTCCAGATATAGAAAATCTCTTTTACTGGGATTTAGCAGGCTGACTGGAAATACCCCATATTTGTGTTTTGATCTGTGCAGGTTCATCTATCACTGAAATGTCAGCGTTTATAAAGTCAGTGTTGCAGCTGGGAGAGAGGAACAATCAAGTCACCCAAGTGACTTGAAAACTGTACCATGAGACAGTATTTAGAACCTGTGCCTTTGTAACAGCTGCAAACTTTATTAAGGAGGAGGAAGAATTTATGCTGGAGGGAAGAATTATAATAGGACCTCATAGGGATTTATACAGATATATTAAAAATTAAATTGAATTGAATTTTGTTTTATATTGAGCCTGTCAGACTGAAGACATTCCAAAGTGCTTAAAAAAGCAATGAGTTACTTACCGGTACCAAAATTACTATGCAGACAGATGAAATGTTTTAAAGCATAATTTTAGACAGTCTTAGATCAGTCTTTCAACTGCTACCAGAACAATAATGGAAGATATATTTATATATATATATAGCATATACATTTAATATATACTATATAAATATATAGATTTATTTTATGTATAAACATATTACAGGTGTAAAACTTATATTTATATTCATATCATATGTCATATATTGTATGACACACATTATATATAATATTTATTTAAATAGTTATATAAGCTTTATAGATATCAAATCTACTTTTAAAGATATAAGACGGATAATTTAATTGTTATGCATGCAAATGGCTAGCTTGCAAGTGCAGCAGAAGTTTGTCAACAGCTGGGAGCAACAATTATACATCAACAATAAAAAGACAGGATGAGAAGCACCAAGTAAAACTGAATAACTTTCCCGAAAATTCTGTTCAAAGGAAGTTTTGTTTTAACTAAAAAAAAATTTATGGAACTGATTGATTTTTCTATAAAACATAAAGAAAATCCAACAGTAAAGTAAACTTGAAAATAAACAAGTGTTAGGTATTTCATTAAAAATTCAAACAGTTCCTGGAAATAATAATGGGTCTTTTTGTGAACAACTCTATTAGTCAATGCTGTAGTCCATGGAGGGGGTTTTATAGAGCTATACCATGAAAAGCAATTCTTAGGATCTGCCGCAGATTACACAGAATAAATTGAAAAAATGGAAGCAAAATCCAGCCTGCCAAATCCCATTGTTATTAGCTACATGGCTTTTGACCATTGAGTGTTCTGTGCAAGTGCCTTTTGGTATCAACTTTTCCGCCAGTCACTCACCACCTTCCTAGTCTGCTTCAGCCCAAATAACTAGCTATAACACTGATTATAGATTTTTAAAGTAGTTTCTTGCCTTTATACTCATTTGGCTTTATTTTAATGTGTTATTCCATAAAAAGCATATGATTGTCAACAACTAGTAGTTATAATTCAGTGATACAGCCATCTTTTCCAGTGACTTTTTTTTTCTGGTTATATTTTTACTATATGAAGGGAAGATTTAGTGGGACTGTATTTGTTACTCTGATTTAAGCAAAACCTATATTTTCTTTAGTGGCAGCTGCAGAAATATGGCTTTGCAGAGCAAGGAAGACTTACAGGCTTAAAACACTCATGGTAGCACAGAGTCTGGCTTAAAATGAGGTTGCAGGTTGGTATAAGCCTATTATACCTTTGCATAAGTGACCACAGGGTCACCAGATAAAATATCAAATGGCCTATTTCCCAAAAGTCAGTGTTTCAAGGGAAAGTTTGAAACTTGTAGGAAGTTTATTGGGAGAAAGTTGAACATATTGAACTGTGTATAGCAAGTTTGTGTTTTTGTTAGAGGCCAATAGCAAATAGAGATAGAACACTGAGTGGTACTAAAGTTGCCGAAGCAAGGATAGTAAAAACAAATGCATTTAAATCACTATGACTTCCAGTGAGTGAAACAGAAATGCCAGAAAGCACATAAAAGATACGGTGTTTCACAGTAGATAACCGCCAATGTGGTACCACCAGCTGACAGACACCATGTCTCTCTGTGGAACTGAAAGTCATGGGAACAGAAATGCTGAACAACTTGTGTCTGTGCTCTTGATATTATTTTTGTTTGCTGTTGTTTTGATTTGACTGGGGTTTACCACTGCAAGTTGTTAAAAAACTCCATTCCCAAGTATGCTGCCTCACCACCCTGATTTGGGGCTCTGAGCCTACTGGCACGTTGCCTCCATCAAGAGCCCTGGTATGTATCTGAACGGCAGTAAATATATAATTCTTGTTGATTGTTAAATTCATATAATTACTACAAATAACAGATCACTCTACAGCGGCCTTCTCCAGCATGTCCAGAGCAATTTAGCTAATAAGGGAGGCAGAGAAGCAGTTTTGATCTGTGACATACCGTTGTTTCTGGGTGACCTGCTGTGAACATATGTTAGAAATGGTTGGGAGTTTTTACTGGGTGGATTTTTCATCACAGAAGAAGAGATTGCTCAGTCTGCAACTTTTCACAGACAGTGTTTGTGAAAAAAATTTGCTTGAAAATTCTCTTGGACCTGGGACATTATTTCTAGTCAAAACTGGAGAAACGGGGAGAGACTTCTGAACCATCAGTAGCATGATGATTAGAGCCGTTGCCAGTAGGGATTAAAGTTCAACAATCCCTTCAGGAGACTCAATTTTAATGCCCCATTTTCCTGGCAAGTCCTGCAGCCAAAGGGCTGTGTAGCTGCTTTGGGGTCAGTTCGTTCTCATTTCAGTCTGAAACAGGAGCAGAGGAGTTGCCTCAGCTATGTTAGAGGTGAGAAAACAGGAGAAACAATTGGTCTCTGAGAAATATTTGAAAGGTAAAAGGTCTTTCCATTCCAACTTTACAGGATCAAAATTCACATTTTGTGGCTTCTTCACATTGCCAGAGTAGACTTACTGAAATGATGAGGTCTGCTGGGACAACTGCAAGAGCCAAATATGCCTGTAGATATTTACCACAAAGGGAAATGTCCAGAGCCATAAATCTGTCTGTGCATGTAGTCAAGAAAACAAACAGAGCATACCATCTTCCTCAGAACATATTTACTCCTTTTTTAACCAAGAGAGTTAAAATATTCTTGTTTGTTTGTTTTCCCAAATAATGAGAGGAAATAAGGAAGCAGTACAGGAGCAGTTAATATGGAAATTTGTCCTTAGCTAGGGGCTTTATAAATGCTCGAAAATAATACTGATACTAAATGATCCTTCAAATCGAATACCTCACTAAGAAAATTGCAGCTTGCTCAGAAGTAAAAGAATCACCAGTGGCATTTGTAAAACTCAATGAATATCTTAAATTTCTAGTGGGCAATTTGACATTTCAAAGTTAGCTTTGATGTTTATAAAAAAGATAGCAAAAGCGCGTACTCTGTCAGAGCTTAAGATGACTAGCATTATACCACTGAGTTCCCCAAATGCTTTAAACTTTAGGTGCTCAATCTATGATTTATAGGGTGAATCTGGATTGAATCCATATGAAAAAAAAAGCCTTCTTGGCATTGAGATTCAGAACCTCACAAACAAGCATCTCCTCTTCATCCCTGAGAGCAGCAATGATAAGGTGTATCAGTGCAGCAGCAGCACCAAGATAAAGCACTCAAAGCTCTGTTAAGTGGCTCTCCTGCCATGTATAACAGAAGGGGGTATGCAGATGGATGGGAGACTTTTTTAAGGGGTGAATTGTTTTGATGTAATTCTGTTTGATATTAACAAGGAGAACCCCTATTAGCTCTACTAGAGGATGTGAGTTTTCCTTTAACACCAGACCAAGGGATGAGTTAACCTGTCCATGTCACTGCAGCAGCAGTGTGGTGTAAAACTCTCCCTTCTCCCATCCCACAGACAACCCTTTATTGTCATTCTGGTGGCCAGGGCTGTGTGTCTGAGGAAGGAGAACTGCAGGATTGGAAAGGACAAGGTGAATGTGTTAACTGTGCTTCATAGCATTACAAACGTACCCTGCTGGGATTTTCTCAGAGGGATTGGTGTTATAATAATTGAATCAGTCAGCATGAACTCCTACGTGTTCATCTTGGCCACAGAAGATTTTCCCTCTGTGCCTCAAGACAAAGCTCGGGACAGCTGCTAACCTTAGTGTACGACATGGACTGACTTCTGCCAGAGTCACGCTGTGTTGCAAAGAGAGGGAGGCAGATGGTGGCAGGAACTCAGGGAATGCTGCAAAGTTGCTATGCCTTCTGTGATTTACAGACATTTCTAGGCTTTCCTCACAGGATTTGAGAACACCTTAGGTTGCACAGTGTCCTGGTTTGGGCTGG